>SDEE01000567.1:0-33316 GCA_004126415.1 Candolleomyces aberdarensis | reverse complement strand
CGCAAGTCCGTGCGCAAGTCAAGCTCCGGGGTGGAGCTCCCTATATATACTTCGTAGCTAGCTCTTTCTAGCTTTCCTCCTCGAATCAACTCCTTCATTCTTGCCCCCCCACCGTCGTCCCTCGTTCTTAAGCCGGTTTCCCTTCCCTAGAAAACCTTGACCATGACACCGCCGGCCACTCCAGCTCCGTAGAATGCGCTAAAATCGTAAACAGACACGCAAGCTTGAAATTCATCCCGAGACTAGGCCCCTTGTAGGACGGGAGGGTGTCAAGGAAGGCTTGGGAAGCGGCCTTGGATGTGAAGGTTAAGGAGGCCACCGTACCCCCTTCTTCCGAGATACTTCTATTCTTGAAGCGGTAGTTTCTCGCCCCGTTCATAGCCAACGTGTCTCTCCATGTCGGGAGCGGAACGGATGTCGCGTGGGGGGTATGTGGAGGTACCGAGGTGCCCAGATGCTCATCGGAGGTCACCACCGTGTCCAGCGACGACGACTACTTGGTGGCAGCAGTGAGATGGGGGAAGGGAGAAGAGTAGAACCTGGGAGACGTAAAAACTGAAGGGATTCAGGGGCAGAAATTATCTCCCCAGGTTGGGAGCGAACCCGATACCGCATGAGGGGTTTGAGGAGGCTGCTGGCGGTTCCTGCGAATTGTGGGTGCTGAGTGTAGCGGGTACTCCACACTGCTGTGAGCTTCCAGCTTATACAGCTCTCTCACAGGTAGCACAAAACCCGGTATAGAATTCGTACTATGTCAGGTGCAAGATATGAGCGTGAGGTCCCTAGCAGACACGGCGGGAGATGTACCTCTACTCCAAATATGTACAAATAATTGATCCGCTACGAGAATTGCATTCCGTTCTTCCCACTCCGACGCGTCTCTGGGCCCTCCGCGGAAAACTGGGTGAAGGGATATCAACGTTGAGCCAATGGCCCTTCAAGCTTCAAGCTTCAATCGTGCATCGCATCTCGTCCGCACCATCCGACAAATTCCGATTTATAAGCAGGGGTAGGAAGATCCTGCTCCTTCCTCCTCCTCCTTCGCGTTCTTCCGACTTCGCTTTGTGCCGCAACCTATCCATGTGAGTCTTAGTCTCGCGCTGCATTCATTGATAAATATGGCGTTAATTGGAGTTTTGAGACATCCGAGAAGCCATACCCGTCTCTATGGGCCTCATATACTGTTGGGAATGGGAGCCCTGAGTTCTGAGAGGTCTGACGAGACCATTTCGCCGCTTCGTTGTGGGAGGTCGTCCATATGACCCTGCTCTATGCAAGATAGAGAGAGGACACTGATATCGGCCGCGGCACGGAAGCTCCCAACAAAGAAATTTCTCAGCTGTAGTATCAGCCTAGTGACGGCTACCAATGCCGATTTCCTCCCTGATAGCACCAGGAATTAAGTGGTAAACAAGGTGGTGGACGAGAAGACAAATACTGGAATTTCCCAAGTGAAAATTCCACTTACTTATCACGATTATGTCAACACGAGTGACTCGGTCGACAGAACGAACACTGAAAGGGTCAAAAAAGGTCGATTTAACAATAGTCCGATCTGAAAACATGATAAACTGGTTGACAGGCACGACTACCGCAGGAAGCAAGCCGATCTCTTGAAAACACGGCCAACTTCTTGCTTGTTTGACGCTCGTACTTTCACCCGCACCTAAGTCGCACGTCATATTGCCGCGATATATGTTTCCAAGGACACCCCAATGACATCAGCCTTCTGGTTAGCAATCTGCACTATCTTCTTCAGCCGCTGGCAAGAAGCAACAAATTTGAGCTCAGAGAGAAACGACGAAGAGGCTGCGAACACTCACCATGTTAGTTAGTGCTTCAACTGCAGTAGCGATTATTTCTCTGAATTCGCCTGTTTCCTTGAAAACCTGAGAAAGGTAGCAATCAACATCGCGAACACGAATTTTAATGGACGAGTCGCAGCCTCGAGAAAACTTACCGCGTTCCAGATATCCGTAAGTTCATTGACTTTCTGAACCAGTACTCGAAGCTGTTCCTTCAGATCACCAGATGACACCCCTGCTATGAATTGCTCAAAATCACGACGAAGATTCAAGAATGCCTCGATTATCGTCCTAGTGGACTGGGAGTACCTCTCATCCTGGAATAGAAGGGTGTTTCCAGTGAGTTATATCGACGAGATGGCAAGACTAGTCATGATCACACATACGACAAAATACTTGAGCTCCTCATTGACGGTGGCACGAGCATCCGGGCTCGCGATTTCCCAGACTGTGAGAGCTACCCCTTTGTAACCTAGTAGCGCAGAGCGGAGTTGGCAGATCGGAGGGACAACATGAACGATACCACTCACGTTTGAGGACTGTGACGATCTCGAACGCTACATCCTTGGAAGCGTTTCGCAAGGAATTGAAACGCTATACCGTGCATGTCCGTGTCAATATTCAGCCAAAAAATTAAAAGGAATTCAGGGTAGCGTACAGCGCGGAAGAGGGCCAGTTGCTCGTTGTTGCCAGACTTAATAGCGATTCGGGCAGCTTGCTCCAAGGTGTTGTTGATTTCCCTAGAAATGTCGCCTACACGATTGAAGACTTGGTCTTTCAAAGGTATAGCGGGGCCGATAGTGGTCATGGCGTGGATAGACGAATAAAGAGGCGAAACAAGTTGGGATGGTAGGTGACTATTGGGTTAGCTTCACTTTTTATATCCAAACCATTGCTCTCTCTTTGGACTTTCTGAAACCAGGAATGTCAGCTTTGAGCGCTTCCCTACGTCCAACGCTGGTCCAGGCCATGCGGTGAGATGGGTACCAATCATCTTGGGATGACCGGCGTTCAGTATGGCCTGTAGTAGAGACTAAAACGGTGGCTGGCGGTGGACGAGCGAGTTCAAGAAGCGAAGTACAAGGGTTCACCATCGCAAATTATGGGAGAAAAAATATCCCGAAGTGTTACAACGGCGTGATGAGCTTCCGGGCAATTGCCTCCCTCTCTCAATGGCTGCCCTTCCTGCGAACTCAGATGTACCGCCATAACAAGTTGTTAACCTCCTAAGCGACTTCTTCCGTGATAACTCTCTTCTTACCCCGCTGCTTTATCATTCGGGGTGAAAAGTTCCATCCTTTTCAACTTCCTCAGCCCCGGGAACGCACTCTCCGTATACTCAATTCCGTCATCTAGTATCTATTGGGTAGTATGCTGGAGTCCATGAATGCGGATGCAACAATGAAAACCAAGATCGTCTTGGTATGCAAAAATGGGAAGAAATGTGGGATAAGGCGAAACGGGAGGTCCAGGGTTTCTCCAACTGCGCGCGACAGTCCGTGTCAGTCGCAACAGGTAGTGCTAGCTGTACCTGAATCGTCTCATCAGCTCAAGGTACACGTGGAAACGTATGAAAACGAGCCTTACCTGAATTTAGCCAGCCTCGACTCAGCCCAACTGGCAGTCTCATCTACAGGCTTAACCTGTGCGGGAGGTGGCGACGACAACACGGTGATTATCTCGTCCTCCTCGTCACTCAAATCGTCGATCACAATCGGAGCTGTTGTCAGACTTGTCACCTTCAACTTCTTCGGTTGGAAGAACGTCAGAGAAGTTGACGGCCCTACAGGTCGRGGTTTCCGGGTGGGCACAAACGGCAACTTCTGTTGCTTCCCTTGGTTGAGTGAATGCAGTCCAGCCGGCGTCACGTTCGTATTGCTCCTCTTCAAGCTGACCGGCGACAACGATAGCTTCTTCTTTCCTTTTGCCTTGGCCGAAGAGCCCGCGGACTTTGTCCCAACCGTTGACGGTGTATTCTTGCTTTGAGACGCGGTCAATGCCCATCTCTCCTTCCACCCCCGCGCAACGGCACTGGTCCTTTCCTGGGCCACTCGAGCAGCCATCTCTTCTTCGTCATACAAATCAAACTCATCTACGTCGATGATCATCGGTGCAGATTGTTCCTGTCGTGCGCTCGCAGGTGTAACAGTGGGTGAGGGGCTTGGAGGGGACGCGGATCCACTGCCACCACTACCACTGCTTGCCTCCGGACCAGGAGCAGTAGAAGTGCTCGCGCCGTTTCCGACAACGCTCCCTGTGTCTCCGAACTCTCGACCTCCGAAAGGATCGAAGAGGTCTGCACCAGTGTTTATTGGTGGCACGGTTGCCGCTGCCTTTGGTTTGACAGGATGGACGACGAACTTTCGAATGCATGGACTTGGAGTTTCGTCGACGAGGACGATCCCCGCATCAAGAGAAACACTTCTCCGCAGCTTTGTCTTGCGAACGTTCATTGGGGTTTCCACGAGGTCGCCGCTAAATTCGCCATTGTCGTCCGGAGAACGTTGAGCGCACGGCGAACGAGACCGACTACGGGTACGCAGCCGTTTGCTGGCAGAAGGCGGACTGGAAACCGGATCACCCATGTCGTCGTACTGGCCCTCTTGGCATGGTGAAGAAAGGTCCTGGCCGTAATTGCCAGGTGAAGTTGGCGCCAATGGGGACCTGTAGCCATCTTCCTGCTCCACGTCTGGAGGAGTCTCCAAGTCCAAATCAACGTCGGAGTCGTCTTGCTTCTGTGCGCAAAACGATAGTTCCGACGCGTCCTCTTCATCTTCCCAACCTCCCGCTGGAAGAAAGTTTTCTTTATCCGCTTCGAAGAGGCGCGAAGGACCAGGAAATGGGAAATCGGCGCTATGCCTGCGAGGAGCGCTAGCACTCCGTGCGCGTTCAGGAGATCCTGGTGTCATAAAGAACCTTGATTGGGAGAGCATAGCCGGCGTACTGTGGCGCGGCTTATGTTTCTTTCTCGCGGCGATATCTTGATCTGCGATTTCGACGAGAGTTCGTTTACCGCTCGCTTTCCCAGCTGTGGTCTGTGGCTGTTGCTTGGTCGTGAGTGATGTGGCTTTGGTTCGGGGAGGTATGACAGCGTTCGGACCTATACCGTGTATAAGCAGGGATTCAAGTGAGCAGGAGGAGTACACACCAAAGAAGTCATGAAGCCCTCCAGAAGGTCTGGACTTTCCTGCGACCTCCTTGCCTTTGCCTTTCTTACTGACGTCGACTGTGGTCATGGGGATCTGATTTATGGGTTGTGGTCTGAAACCAGGATTAATGTCAACCATAGGTTCAAGGTCAACCGGGTCTAGGTCGCCATTAGCCAACTGCTTCGCGATTTCGGGTTCCAAGTCACTGATAGGATAGTTAGTAGAGCGTCTACGGATTATGTGCGTACACCCACATGCCACAGTATTGATCGAGCTCGTCCGCCCACTCCGAGTCGACAGGCGTCATATGTACCAGCTTCCCCTCGAGCGGACAATACACTCGCTGATGTTGGAAACACTTCTCCGCGAGCTTGAACTTCTGTGCATAATCCGGCGGGACCGCCTTCTTCCCTTCGAGCGTTACGACTCTGATGACCTGCTCGACCGTTTTCCATTTCCGCAGAAGCGTGCATGCGGTCTTTAAACCGATACCGGGAATGCTTGGGAGGTAGTCGCATCCACTGAGGATGGCCATGGCTCTGAACTGTACGTCAGACCAACCAACAAGCGAGATGTCGGAAGCCGGTTTCGCCACAGAGCCAAATTGCTCTCTAGAAATGGAAACAACGGTGGCAGCATTGGCATCGAGTTTGAAGAGGACGTTTCGGCATCCAAATACAAGGAGATCTGAGTCTTCAGTAAGAATCGCGTCCACAATCCCAATGCGTTCCAAGTAGGCCAATTGCGCATCCGCCTCGTAGGGCGCGACAATGTAGGACACCCTTTCAGCCCTCAAAGCCTAATTCGCAAGTTCATGAAAGAATGACAGGCGGTACGAGGAAATGGTTCTCACCTTAATGAGCTGATACGCCATTTGAGGGGTTACATCTGCACACTTGATGTAGCATTCCCTGGCCTGCGTGTGTTTCCCCTGCGCCGTGAGCGCCTTTCCCCTCGCCAAATTCTCTTCTCGCTTCTTGTGCCGTTCCGATTCAGTCCCCTTCTTCGCTGGTAGGGGCCCACCGTCAAATACAATGTAAGGTTCAACCTTGTGGTGTCGCATCAACCGTACTTTGTGCATCGCATATTCGACGTATCTGTCATGCCACAAGGGAATTTCGAGTCAGCTCTCTATCCCGTTTCTTGAAAGGCGCTTAGGCCACAAAGCAGAGAAAGATAGACGGCTTACTTCGTCGTGCTTTTCCCAGTCGCTAGATCCGTCGCACATGCATAAACCCCCTTGTGAAGCCACACATATGCATCAACTGCAACCCTCTGTCCGGCATAGTCCTTGAGGTGTCGAGTTGTTTGAATACATTTAAGAGCAGGAAGTAGACCTGAAATTCCCATTATACCATAGAGATGTGTCCGATGTTGAAGGAAGTGATCATGAGGGTGGTGGAGGTCGTCGTCGTCGTTGTAGCAGGGCAAGGTCAACTCGGGAACGGGACCAGACGTGACATACCATTTCTGGAGAAAACGCGTCTCGTCACATCAGACGCGTCGGGTGTAACGCGACTTTGTCACGCCCAGCAAACACGCTCAATCTTCTCTGGTGCATTATTTCGCACAATATCGTATTTGGCATAAGTATTTACAAACATGTCATAAAGTACCTAGAAAGCTTGTATAACCTAGAATAGAGAAATCTCAAGCAGTCGAATTCTCCTCAGACTCTTGGACTGTCTTCTGCGCGTACGATTGCGATAAAGAGTTCATGGTCGCGCATGCCATGTTCAACACCGCTTGAACACGCCCCTTGAGCAAATTGTCGTCGCTTGAAACATTCTACAAAAAGACAGTCCGATTAGGATAAAATAGCGAAAAAAGGAAGAGCAACTGACCAAAGAGTGAAGATCGACGTGAGCAACTGAATCGTCCAATTCTACATACAACCAAGGGCCTTTGTCTTCCCCCTCTTGCGACTCGTCAATGATCCGCATGTCTGCACTATCTTCCCGAGGCATATGAAGCTCTACTGCACCGAAATGTGCTTCCAAAAATAATACTAGAGGCCGGATGCGACTTTCAGTGGAGGCCTCGTTCGTATCCTGGTCCGCGTGTGGATGAACGTGATGAACATCGCAGTGGTCTTCAGTATCTGAGTTGCTGTGGCCATGATGATGGGCTCTGTTTGTCACTGTACCAGCAATCCAAAACATCAGTCAATAGAACTCACAACTGGTGAGACCTGTAGGAAGATACGCCATGGTTGACAGAAAACTCACATTTTACCGAAGCAGGGCTCTTATCAATCCCAGTAATAAGTGCAATGGTCGAGTCAGCAATCATATCATTGCTCGCACTACTTTCCCATACAAATGTCAACTCGTGTTCCTTCGTCTGCTTCACTTCCAGCACTCCCATAACCTTCAAAGTCGAAACCCCTTCCCCATCGAGATACTCTTCAACTTTCCCAAACATTCCTTCCAAGTGCCACTTCACAAGTTCCCACCCAACGCCGATCATCATCCGCTGCCTCTGTGTCAAAGTACTCGTCGAGAGACCCGTGAGGTGGGCCAGATCTCGCGGGTCGAGGAGAGTATACGACTTTCTATCGGGCGTATTTGCAATCAGTAGACCTGAGAGGTTATCGTCGTTCTGAAGCGGTTTCGATGCGAGCGTTCCGATAGCCTTTGCAACACGCTCTTCCTTGAAGTCACAAAATAGGTCGAGGACCTCCAAGTTACGAGGCGCATGTATCTTCACGTCCTTCCCTTGTTCTTTGAACTTCAACTCCATCGCAGCACGGAGTCGATTCATGTTGTTTTTTTCGCCGTGAACGAGGACCTGTTATAATAAATTCAGTCAACTGGGCGTGCGTGAAAGGAAAGGAACCAGGACTGCAAACTCACAACATGCTCGGCGTTGACTGCCTGGATAAATTCCGCATTCTGTGCGTAGTCAACATGCGCGCTGAACGCAAACGCATCGACAGACATCTTCCTCGGAATTGTGTCGCCTTTCAGACTCGTGATTTCATCAGGTTCGGTCATGATATCCTAAATTGAAGCAAGCGAAAAAGAACGATGAGCTCGAGTACTGGAGAAGCAAAAGGAAAAGAAAAGAGATACGAAAGACACTGACTCTAGCCAAGGTTCCCTCGATCGAGTATCCAGTAATGATCAATCCGTTGCGTGCATCAGGGGCCCATCGTTCAAACAGTGCACGGCTCGCACCCGCCTGCATGAACCCCGGACTGGCAAGGACAACACAGGGCGGTCCTTCAGCAATCTTCTTCTCCCATCCTCGTACATGCGAAACATTGGAAATATGCCTGAACGCAAGATAGTATCCGTCAACGATGCGAAATGGAAGAAAACGAAGCGAAAAAAGCTGACTTGAAGACGAAGGGATTATCCCGTTTAGCAAACCTCCTCTGAACTTCAGAGTTCATGGAAGGTATAAAAGAGCGGTACACAGCCATGCACCTCTTCGCCAATCCAGAAGCATAATAAATCGGGACATTGTGCAGTTCGGGGTGTTTTGCCCAATAGTCGTCCAAAATCAGGAGCAGTTCCTGAGCGCGACCGAGAGCAAAGGTAGGCAGCAAAACGTGGCCATCCCTTCGGATAATGGAGTGCACAAGTTTAGTGAACCTGCCCTCTTTTTCCTCCCTCCCCTCTAGCGAATGGACGCCAAAGGTGCTCTCCACTATGAGAACGTCAGGGCGGACGGGCGGCAGCTCGGCTTTTACCAAGTGCCTATCCTCTTCCCTCGAGTAATCGCCTGTATAAAGAACTTTGAGACCTGCTATTTCAATAAGAAACATGCAAGCACCCAGAACGTGGCCGGCGTGAAATGCTGTGAAGCTGACCCCTGGACAGACGCTTATATCTTGATGGACAGAAATTGGGATGATTGAGGCAATTGACTTCTCCACATCCACCGGAGTGAAGAGGGCTTTGGAGGTCGAGGAGCTAGAGCATGTTCAGCGACCGAAAGGCAAGATCAAAGGAAAATGCAGCGTACCCCATTCGAGCAAAGTCCTGCATCATGAATCGATGAAGCGCCGTAGTTGGATGGGTCATATAGACCTTTCCGTTACCATCTTTGAAATTGGTCTGCAGAGGCCGTCAGAAATTAGAGTCAGTGCCTCGAATTTGAGCTACCTTTTCCGTAATATAGGTCAGGGCAGCAGCATGGTCCAGATGGAAACTGAAGGTTGCAAGTCAGTCGAAGCTCATGAGTCGTACATGGCAAACCGTGGGCTCACTGGGTGATAAGGACGCAGTCCACTTTACTCCAGTCCAGTTCATCAGTGAAAGGTAGAGAAGCCATACCGCTGTACCCAAGATGCACACCAGCGTCACAAACCACTGTTCTGCCTCCATGGCGAAGGACACAGCAGGATCGGCCAACTTCCTGGCCAGCACCCAGCATTGTGACGCTCAAGGTAGTAGGTTCAGACATCTTCTCAATTCGGGGGGAAAATCGAAGAAAAATATCGTATATTTCGTAGTTCAAGCAGTGGGCTCGTTGCGTCGATGGTGGTCGAAGAAAACCACTGGCCACAGCTTAGTTGAGTCAGTGGTATCGCTGACAAACCAATTCCCACATACCGGCGGCTGTGGCAGTGGCACCACTGCAAGTTCACTACTGTGCAAGTCCAACGAAAGAGCGACATTTGTTTCTGATAAAAATTTCGACCCAACATATATATTTGAACAATTGGGTGGAATTCGGTATATCTCTATGATTATTTTACTGAGTCCTTGACCTATGGATGGGTGGGACACGATTCCATGGGACCAGACATGTTCTCTCGGTCTGCGAATTCAATCGGTTCAGAAATCCCGCTGAGATTTGGATTTCCTCGTCCCCCAAAGCGACGCAAATTCAACAGCATGTGCGACCCCTGCAGACGACGACAAAAATTAATACTTCCGCGAACCTCACGGTAGTACGAAAGGATGAGAGTGGGCGTACAGCAACAGAAAACATGGCGAACAGCCATCTAGAGAACAAAGCGCTATTCAGTAGTGGCTCTGACCTCAAGATGAACGGGGACTTGCGGTTGGAAATGGAGACCATGTAGCTGTTCTTGGCGGACTGACATTGCAGCCCCAACAGCATGAGTTGCTTATCACCTCCATCAGGATAGTTCTTTGGCATCGAATGAATGGCCAACATACCTGTGACACTGATTCGCAAAAATGAACGCGGTGCCGGTGAGTTCAGTCAAGTCCTCAGATATACAGTCCAACTCACATCAAGAAGAAGAAAGCCGCATCCTGGACAAAGATGAGTAGGACTGGGGACCCATGCCTTCTGGTAGTAATAATGTCAAGCTTGGATACTCCAGATTCCCTGAGAGAATTGATGGATTCCTTGAACTTGATCATGGTTGCAAAGAAGCATATACCTAGGGTGACAATCGGGCTTCGGCTTCACCTTTAACGCAGTTTGTAACGGAGACATACACGAAACAGTGATGGCTGGCACCCTATTTGCCGCTTAGTAGACGCTCTGTGATGAAAAAAGGCTTCACAAAAATGACACACCAAGAAACCAAGGACATCTTCCCAAGCATTTCATCAGATTTGACCGCGATACAGCCCGCCATCCCATCTAGAAATTGATATTTCACCATCCGTTGTACGTTCCAGATCACGGAGCACGTTGCTAACTAGAAGGAGCAAGACGATAGTCAGTAGAAGCAAGAGTCGATGATAAGCCGCCGACCAGGAGTTCAATCGTACTCACAGCAACAGAGACTGAGAGAAATTTGTTCCTCAATACGAGCAGTGCCAACAAGATGACATTACATACCGAAGCAGAGAAAAGAAAAGATCCAAAGCACTAACTCGGGTCCTTTATTCAGCGAGGCTCATTTATTTCCGCAAGAATACGACGACCTACCTGTCTTGCTACTATGATACAAAGCATAGATTCGAAGGACAAGTATGATGTTGAGAAGAACGTCGCTGATGATCCCGCTACAGCTGTCCGAATTCAACGTGTGTCCAGAGTCAACCGTAGTGATTGACGCACATTGATATCGTCCAGACATATGCGGACCCTGGACAGCGAACTCCGGCCAGAGATGAATGATTTGCATTGACAATAGATGTCACTGTATTTCTTGCCTATCATTAACTGGTAGACGCACAATAGCTCCAGACGAACCAACAAGTTCCAGTCTAATTCCCGAGAAGTCCTGTGAGGCCTGATAGCCAAAATATGAATAAGCGTCGGACGTACATCATTGGAAGGAAGGGATAATATCTCGAGACCATGTAAAGTCCCTTGACAAAGCACCACCTAGCGCTTGGAGAAGTGGGGCGAAGCAGACGCCAGGGGTAAATAGGGTTGTTCATGGACGGAGTCAAAAATACCAACCACCAGAAAAATCGAATCTATGAAACAGGTATATATCTCAGACTTGAGTATTTTGGCGCTATAAGGCATTACAAACCTCGTCTTCAGCGTTTGAGAGGATATCGCAGATGAGGAAAGTGACCGCGGCGGCTATGTAGAGTTGCAGTGGTAGTCGGAGAGCCGCACGAACCATTGAGCCACCGTACGAACCTTGAGAGTAGCCCGCATCTTGAGTGGCGTAGAGGGCTCCATGAAAAGTTTCGAGATTCATGATCGAAGTGAGAGGAACAGGAGCCATCAAAAGCGAGATTAGCTCTGGCCCTTTGACTCTTGTCCTTTAGTATGATCTTCCATGTACCATCAACGGCGAACGGGCTTTTCAGCCACAGAGGACTCGGTGAAAGCGGCGAGTCCCACGGTGATTTCGAAGCCGCAGTACCATGTCGGTATCGGAACAATGCGATGAACTACGTAGTTATCACAGCCTGTGATCCATCGTCACTCCAGCAATCAAAGGGAGATCAAGTCGGTGATGGATCCTAGGACTAACTGGTCGCCCCTCACGACTCCGAACGAGTACTTGCTCGGATCATAAATGGTGTGGGTCGTGTAGGAGGAATGGTATAGGTTACGGAAAGAGAGATACAGGTAACACAGGATGGAATGAAGGTGTCGCAACAGAAAAGCCCCGAGTCGTGAACGGAAGAATTAAGTAAATAGTAATAAAAACTCTCCAAGGCGAGAGATGAACAGTGTAAGGTATAACGTCCAGAACACACTTGAACGTAACGAGTTCCTCATTAATCGAAGCAAAGCGTAGGCCAAAATGTCAGAAAGCAAGAAAACGGAGAGGAAGAGAAGACTGAGGATCCGTGATATCGATCTTCAGAACTTGTGATAGGCATTTTCCGGGCAGGTATGCATTCCATGACCAAACTGGCTGAACCCGGCGTAGCCGCCAATCGAGCCACTTCTGTATCTAAAGCAAGGCGAGCCAGTCAGCGTGTGGCGATCTCCAACGTAAGAGATGACACAGACTTTGAGTATGTTGAATGCACGACGCGTTCGTCCGCGAGCTCTGAGAACATTTCTCGAGGGTTGTAGCCTGGGTAAGCAGAAGATCGAGGGCCGTTAGAGTCCCGAAAAGTAGCCTGCCCGAGGAGATTGCCGCTTCTGCGGTGCAGACCACCGTATCCAAGCATAGGAGTAGGAGCTCTAGATGTTTGTGGAGAGATTCGATGATCCACGCTGTTCGATTGCAAGCCTCCTGGAGTTCGTATGTCACAGGGGGATTCTCCAAAAGAGGGGTGAACGAAGTGCGTTTCCACCTGCACGTTATCGTAGCGCTGTCCGTTAAGGGACGTTTTAGCCTCCAGAGCAGCCTCAGGTGAGTCATATTGAACGACAGCCGAGATGGTGTCCGCATTCGGAATCTGAACAGTTTGAACTCGTTCAATCTTGCCGAAGGGACACAGAAGGGGATGGAGATCCTGAATCTGGGAGAAAAGCAACGCAGGCAAGTTTGTGATCAGTATCGTAGTAGTTGTAGTCGGAGTGTTCAGGCCAGATTGAGGTCCAGAGGAGTCCTTCAGAACGGGTGAATAGTCAGAGTCAGAGTTTGAGGACGTGAGGCCCCCTCGATCGAGATGTTCAGGACCAGAGAGATGGGAAGAGCGAGAGTCCAGAAGCAAAGTGCGATCACCGCCGTCAAGGAAGCCTATTAGGGAGCGTAAGTGCGTTGGGCGGTAGGAATCATAATCGGAACCGACCTTGGGATCGCTGGACAACTGCCCATGAGACGTCGATGGTGTGGCCCCTTACAGGGAGAACAGTGTGAGCGGACGAAACGAAAAAGGCGACCTCGCTCACTTTAGTTGTGTGCGGGTCAACGCCGAAAGAGCTGCCTTTGCCTCTTCGTGCGACGACATCACGACAAAGCCCCGCCTGCGAGAAGAATTATCGACCGTCGCAAGAATAACGCTATGCGCGACTGTCCCATATCTCGAAAACAGAGCTGTGAATTCGTTCCTAAACCAGCTTGAACATTAAGTCGAACCAGCGTGCTAGAAGATTTGCGCACTTTGATAACGCGAATGGGAGACCAAGCACGTAAAGGTTGCGGCGCTCATCAAGAGGGCCTTTTGGACGGGGTGCTTGAAGGGTAACCGCCGTGACAGACCTTGGTACCAAGAAATTCAGCGAACATGTTTCATATGCCAGGCGATTTAGGGATTGCGACTCACAGGGTTGCCCCGCCTATAGAGTATCCGTTCATACACAACGCCTTCCTGCGGCGATGTCAGTGAGGGAAGGTAATCAAAGGATATACGTACGCAGCCACGCCACGGTTATAGAATGTTATTTCAAGCTGCTCTTGATTCCGCTCCTTAACATCTCTGAAGCATTCGACGTCGCCTACTCCATGGCTTAGCACGGCGAATATCGCAAAAGGCGTGAATACAACGTACCAATCAAGGTCCTGAAGAGCGCCACCAGCTCCCTTCTGTCAACTAGTAAAATTAAATCAGAAATCGAACAGAGCGTTCAGCGATCCAGAGATTTCGATACCACGAGCAGGAATGTTCTCAATCCGCACGGTGTTGGTCTGTTGCGTATGGGCGAATTCTGGGAAACCGTTGGGGAGGTCTGGCGATGTCTTGGAGGATACCATGCTTATAGGCAGTCCCAGGATTTCTCGCTTTTGGTCGCTGTGGATTGAGCGGGGAGGATGGTCGCCGGTGGTGGTTAAAAGCCAAGGAGGGTTGTGACCCTGCCAATTTCGTCACTCATATTGAGTGCCGGCCTCTTTCGGCGATCAAAGATCTGTTCCCACATTCAAGAATGACCTCATACCTGAGAGCTTGAAATTTATCCTGGYCTCGACGTTGTCTCGAATTCCCAAATGAAAATGTAGCGTGTGCTATACGTGCAAGTTCTCCACTATGTAAAAAMTCATCCATAATGCTTCAGTACATTAATCTATCTCCATAATCTGTGTCTTCGTCGCAAGTCATAAGCGTTGCACATCCCATTGATCCATCAGGGTTCCTGGGTGTGTTCCAAAACCAAGCTCCTTTGACCCTCGAGCTATATTGACGGATAAGGTGGTGGAAAGTGGGCCCTATTGGCAGGGCTCTGCCCATTGGGGGGAGCTGGGGGATTGGGTCCGGTCTCACTTTGGCTCTCCAGTCCGGGTTGTTCATTAGGAGGGGGCGACMGTGACGCGGCATTGTCAATAGTCGACAGTTCATAGGCCTCCTGTTTGCTAGGATCCACAAGTTGATCCGTTCTTGACTTGTCATAAGTCGGTAGGTCCGGATCCGCGACGGTATCCTGACGCTGAACGCTCTGACCTTGGGGCCCATTGGTCGTAGGAAGGATCGCGGCATTCGCCATTTCTACGGACAGTTCGGTTCACGCGAAGCACACCCATATCAGCTTTCTTGATCGTGACCTTGAAATAATGGGAAAAACCATACCTCGACGAATACTCCTCCGATCTCTCACCCTGCACCAAATCAGGCATCCGAGGAAAGAAAGAAGGAGAAAGAGGGCGATAGGACAACCGATATACAGGACAAAATGTCCAGGGCCCAATTCAGTCTCCGGCATGTTTGCTTATCGGCCTAGGAGAGTTGCAACTGCATGGGGCGAGGGTGATAGGCAGGGATTTTACTTCGAAGCTCACAGTATTTATTCCGTTGTAGAGGCTGTGTGAATCACAATTCAAATGTCAAAACTTCGGGCTTAGTAGTTCCCAACCGCGATGATTCCTCTTGATGTCTTCGATCCGCAGCAAGGAGATTGGCGGACTTCAATGATAACTAATAGTAGCCGGTACCCTGAGGGAAAATGAAAGCAGACCCTTACCCTGGGACATGGAATACTTCGTCTCGGAGCTACAAAAAAGTAGAGAGATCTCTCTTTGACGTAAGTAATTAAAGCCTTTGTAGTCTATTTTAACACAACGTTTCGACAAGGCATAGGGATGAAATATCGTAGTAAATGAACTCCCTCATAGCACGGGTACCTCGAATCGAGGACAGGCGTGGTTTGGATGCAACGGATCATGCATGCCATCCTGGGTATTCTCCGACGATGCTGCGGTTTGATCAGGGCAGCAAGATAGTGACAACAGGGTACTCTATCGGGTACTACCCTGACTTTCCCCAGGCCCTTGAGCCGGTGGAACTGGAGGCCTGGATGCTCGTTCGTTTTCTCCGATCGCTGAAGAAGTGTGGGTCGCCGGGGCGAATTGCTCTTCAACTTCGAGTCGTGTTGGATTCGGAATAGCATTGGCTGGCTGTGGCTCGAAATCTGGAGGTGCATCATAAGTTGTAAAAGTCGTCATTCCATAGGACTCCTCGATTGGATGATTAGGATCCACAAGCTGGTCCCTTCTTGAATTGACGTAGGTGGGAAGTTCAGGATCCGCTTCTACATCCCTCCGAGCACTATAGTCATTCCGTCTTGTGGGTGTATTATTTATTGCGAGAATTGGGCCATCGACTCCAACGTGTGCTATAAATAACCATGGAGGGATGACTTGATTTAGAATTCGAAAAACCATAGAGCGTAATCGTTGCCCTTACCCACCTTGTCGCACCGTCCTCCTCCGCTTCCTGCAATGAAGGGCAAGCGGGATCGCTATGAATACAAGGAAAAAGGCTCCACATATTCCAAGGGTAATTCCAAGCCCGTAGTTCTTAGAGTAAGAGTCGTTTGACATTGTCTCGATCAGGAATTCTGGGTACTGGACCTGGGGTGCTGAGAGGGAATGGTAATGAGTACCACTAGTCAGTTGGTCTTAGCATATCCTCTTGTAGAGTCCAGGTTCACGGAAGTGAGTTACTTCGGCGTTAGTAGGTCCTCCCATAGCCTCGATCCGCAGCAAGTAGGGTGTCAATGGTGTGCAGGGCTAGATTTATATGGAAGGTGTATGAGGGATTAAAATCCGGCCAGCATTGGCCGGCGGTGACTTTCGACTCTGTAGTACTCGCTGCGTAGTAAAGAAATAAAGTAACGGCGATCCAGACCTAGACAGCCAGTCCCAGGTCAGTCGTTTTTACCAGCGAAGGTGAGGATAATTATGGTCAGCACAGAAATAGCATTAGTATATACTGTGATCGACCGCCTTGCATCCCTACTCTCCCATTTTCCAGGACCTCCATTATAACGACCTATCAAGAAGCTGTGCAAGTCGTACTTCGAGCAACAGGATGGAAGGCGTTACTTCGAGATGGTGAAATATATGAGGCTTCAATCCGCAGCAAGGAGGCACGCTCGCGTCCAATATATACATAAATACGTGTGGAACCCCTCCAGCCATCACAAAAAAGCTATGAACATCGACCGACATCAGGGTAAGACAAATCAGTAGAAGATAAGATGAGAACTAATATACACAGAGATTCGCAAACAAACGACTACAGCGTTGTGGGTGTCCGCAGCAGTTTCACGGGGACTTTCTTCAAATGGGCCGCTCTTTGCGAAGACGGGACGTAGTAGCCACAGACACTCGCTATGAGAGCCAGACGTTGTGACACCCCAACTTCAGGGGGAGCACGTGGCGACGGCGGTGGTGAAGACGCTGAACTTGGAGGAGGGATTACTTGGTTGATGGTCTGCAAGTCGACACCATGGACTTCGATCGTGCCGTCGGGTAGGAGTGTGGTGATATATGGATAATCCAAAGCTAACGGACGAAGGGTCAACTTCGCTTCAAAAACGGACAGGGCGGAGTTTCCACTTACATATGCCCAAAGGATGTGAGGACCACTCCAGCGTGCCACGAACAGGGTCTCCACTCCCAGTGATAAAGAGACCTAGTGTGCTTGCTCCAGTCCACGACAAAATCAAGAATTCGTTATCACTAATTACTGTGATATGGGGTTTGATCTTGACATTATCTCCAGGAGGTGCCTGGGATATAGGGAGGATAGGGAATAGCTGGGCCTCTTCGAGATCGATGATATTGTAGTTTTCGCGATCGGCGAAGCAGAGATAACGTCCTGTTCTTCGTGCAGCAACTGCACTCGTGCCTGAAGGTAACGGAATTTCCTGACCAATATACATCATGAGCCGACCTTTCTTGCCAAGGATGGATGCTGATACTTACTCGGGAATAGAAGAGTCGGTCTTTCAGTGAGAACATGGCAATCCCGCCTCTCTTTACGACACAAAAGTCAATGGGGTCGACGTGGGCGCTATAACCCAAGGAAGGATTCGAAACGGGAGTTGGTTTCCGAACTTGCTGCTCATCGACTGCAAATGCCACAACATTTCGAATTGGTTTGATAGGCTGCGACTCCAGAGAGGGAATGGCGTAGAAATGAATCTGTCGGTCTACAACAAAGTGAGCAAGCGACTGGTATGTCAGTTTACAGTACTCGCCTGACTGCACCAGAGCACGAGAGATGCTAGGTACCAGAACTATTGCATCAATTGGCCTTTCTCCTGGTACTATCTGGCGGGATAAAATGATGTAGGACTCTGACTGAGTAGACAGAATGAGCAAATACTGGAGCAGGACATACACAACGGCCACAAACTTTGTCAGAGCCATCGGGTTGTAGGACGAACCGGAAAAGCTCTCCGTTCGATGTTCCAATGTATATTTCAGATCCTGTACTAGCGCTTTAGGACTCTTGGGATTGCAGTGATTCTGGAGACAGACCTAAGGCCTGTGCGCATGTTATCCGTGCGCTGGTCTGGCCTACGTCGTTGAGAATGAGAACGCAGCAGACGTCATGGAGACTGCTCACCAAAGAAGTCGCTCAGGAGGGTTACAACTTGGTATGGCGGCACATCTGAGCTCGCGGAAAGGGTGGCCATTGAAGTTATTGAGAGGCCAGGAGTCGCCTGGGCTCGGAGGCTCATGGCGCCCTTGTCGCAATTAGGGAAAGAGTTTCTCACACACCATCCTTGCAATCAAATGCTCAATGATTCGTACATGGTNCATTCTTACTTGGGGCCTGAATGTTACGGGGAAGCTAGCTTTCTCCGGTGAAAGAAGGGGTCTTTCTTTTCTGAAAACCGGCCAACTCGAGATTATTGGTACCAGTGTCCGTCCATGGACAGGAAAACGGCAGCCTCCACCTATCAAGAGCGAGGCTGACCAGCAATTACATACCACCAAACTTGTTTCTCTTTTGACTCATCTATCTACAGAATGGACAAGACCAGCAACGTACCCATCCTTTCTAATGAAAATTTGTACTTCGACAAAGTGGCCCATCTCTTGGCGGGCCATCTGGCAAAGTGGGGTTGACTGTGTGCCGCACTGTACGTGACCATTTCTTTCGAAACACTATCTTACAGAAGGGCGACAATTCTCGTCCTTCTAAAGGACCGAAGATGGCCGTCTGCTTCCATGGGCAACAGCTGGCCGACGATGTTTGTTTGTCCAAGTTGATAGTACGGCCGCAGTGACCCAGCCGCCGCGGCAAAGCCACCTTTTGCTATCAGCTCTCTCAACCTCGTTCACAAATGATGAAGTATTCGAGTCGACTTGCTCATATCAAGTATTTCTACCATCCTGAAACGTGAGGAAAGCCCTATTTAACTCCTGAATGAAGTTATGCCAGATCATTCAATTTCCGAGCATACCTTACTCGAACTCATAACCTAGGAAGAAGACGTTCCAAGAAACCACTTTGAAGGACAGCTAAGAACTTTAGACCAGATGATCTATGTCTGTAGTCCTTTCTTCTCCTTTCAAACTCCAACGAACCATCGGTGGAACCTATCGCCCGTTTTCTCACTTTGCCCATCCTCTGAGCCCCTGGGCCAAACTCCAGGTTCTTTTCTAGTATTCTAAACTCGGGGACAATATCATGAGCGTCATGCTGGGACTCGGCGTCGTTTATCCTAGACAGGAAGATCTGGTCAAATCCTGCAAGAATCATGGGACCTTCGTCAGGAGAATACAATCAGGTACGTACGATTATCCATGTAAAATCAGAATGTGTTTAACTAAATTGCCCCAGAATGTCCTTCAGCTTTGTAACCAGCGCGTAGTTGGGAAAAAAAATTCCCAGAAAAGTTGCTGCTTTACGGACTGCACGAGCGACCCCGTCGTCGACGGTGATTCCCGAAGATGTAGGTTGATGAAGGGAGAGACCTAGAGCGTGCTTTCGCTGACGATTAAGGTGTGACGATACGACAATGCCTCCAGAGCTTGACACAGTCATCACTCCTAGCCCCTGTTATCCTGGCGCAAGCTCAGACCGAGCGTGAGATAGAACGGTATACTTGGCCGCCAAAATATAG
Organism: Candolleomyces aberdarensis; assembly: GCA_004126415.1. Lineage (NCBI taxonomy): Eukaryota > Fungi > Basidiomycota > Agaricomycetes > Agaricales > Psathyrellaceae > Candolleomyces > Candolleomyces aberdarensis. The sequence goes on along the minus strand of SDEE01000567.1, from coordinate 13,770 downwards.
CCTTCGACCGGGGGATGGAGCTCCTCCTCGAGGCTGTGGGTCGCTATTCCGCCGATGTGGCATCGGAAAGCCCGATTGTCCGTTCTTCCTATCTATACAATTGTCTTTATGTTTGTTCCAACCCACTGACTTCCACCCATAGCCTAGGAAGAAGCCGCTTCGAGTATCGTCCTTGAAGGACGGTCAAGTACCGTTTCCCAACGATATATGTTTGGAGTTCTTTTCCTTTCAACCTCCAACGAAGTAACGGTGGAGCCCATCACCCGGTTTCTCACTTCGTCCATATTCTGAATCCCAAACTCTAAGTTCTTTTCCGGTAGCTCGTTAAGCAGGCTCCCAGTTTCAGGGGACAAGTTGGTTGTGAGAGCTGGCTAAAAGAATGCAGCTAGACACTCAGGGTCTGTCAATTGTTCACGCTGACTGATTTCGCCTCCCTGAGTGCTTCTCCTGGCATTGAAGAAGTGGTATGGAAGCACTCGATATCCACAGGAGGAGTTGAAGCTCCGGGCAGGAACCATGACGGACAGCATATAAAGAGTGAGGCTGGCTGGTGGCTGAACACTATCTCAAGCTCGCCTTCTATATCCTGAGCTACTCACAGAATGTCTGGAATCGATGAGGAGTGGAATTCCCTTCGCAATGTATGCTTCCATGTCCTCTCAGGTCCCTGACGTCCGGTGTAGCTGACATATATTATATTTTAGCGTTGGGACTCCTTGCGCAGCGGCTCGAAGATCCTAGAACAAGAAATAATCACGTTTCACTCGTGAGCTCAGTTGCAGGTTTGACATTGATTGCACGTTGAGTGAATCATCTCTATTGCTGTTCTAGATTTCAAAGCCATAGCTATTATGGTCGATGTGGTTGCTAGTGAGGAGGATCGCCAGAGAGCCATTGAGGCGCTGAAACATTTCCTCGTACGGTCACAATTGACGAATGTTGAACGCGTATTACTGATAATTTCGTTCTAGGATGAGAAATATTCTCGGTCGTCCCAAGAGACGGCCCAGGCGTTCCTCTCACTTCGCCAGGATTTGGAGGCCTTCACAAACAAGGTATCTGGTGATTTGAAGGAGCAGGCCCAGGCTCTTGCAAACCAAAGTAATGAACAAATTAATGTTTGGGCCGCTGTACGTCTTGCTTCCAAGCTCAACGCGCCAGTTTGCTCACCGATGACAAATTTACCCAGTACGCGAACAAACAACTCAGTTCACCGAGTTGATCGCTGGCGCAGTTGAATCGACCACAATTATAGTGAGTGCTTGTACCCCTCATCATCTGCCTACAGATCTCGGACTGTTGCATTTTATCAGCGGCTGAGGCTGCAAACTCATCTCGCTGTCGAGGCAGCTGAGGGTCTTAAAGGGGCTTTGGAGAAATACGTGCAGGATGGAGCGACTGTGGCTGGAGATATGTAGTATATCCTACAGCTAGTTTCTACATCGGCTTTTGTCGAAATTCTATCTACGAACCTTGAGATTGACTTCGGTTGGTGGTCCTGGGACCTTTGAGGACCCAGTGGGACCCCTCTGGTGACATGTCGCACAGACACTTCTCCCCCTGTTCGCGGGATACTGGCACGATCTTGGAATCTTATTCCTCTTCTTTCGTACCTGATTTCACTGATGCTCACCGGCCGCTCGCCTTGGCAGGGGAAGGGACGATGATTGGATGAATCAAGGATAAATGGGTTCATAATAGGGCGTGATTTCCGCGTGACCGCGATGCCACATCACGGTCTCAATCGACTCGGGCCCACCATTGGTTGGTTCGGTGCCACCACAATATACCTCGTTTGCAGATCCATGTCATCAAGCCGCTCTATATTATCCCTTCCTCTGCCCAAGGAGGCTATCTCACTCCTGACAGCTGCTGGATACGAATCCCAGAAGGACCTTGCCAGCGTCACTGCTGAGAGATTGATTCGAGGTTCGCCCTTATAACTGCATGATATAGCGTGGAGTTGACGAAATCAGACACTGGTGTATCTCCTGAGATTGCGCAACAGATTGTTGCTCTTCAAGAGCGACTTGGCACTATTCCTGGTGCCGTTCCTGCCTCACAATCAGCTGCAGTGCTGGCCCAAGCGTCTGAAAGAATACCGACGGGGTGTTCTGGTCTTGACAAACTCTTGAAGGGCGGCATTCAGCGCGGTCACATTGTGGAATTGTCAGGCCCACCAGGAAGTCCCAAAGACCTTGTGGCAATGAACGTCATTCAACAATTCGTGAAACTCGGGGATCAAGAAGTCGTTGTCGTCGGTGAGAGAGCCAAGTAATACATTTCCACTCATTGAACGCATTCTCATGGCCCTGCAGACTGTCAGGGTATGATGAACAGGCGGCGTCTCCTTGAGCTTTCCCAAGGTGAGTGGGAACATACCAGCTGTTTCACTCGGCCTGACGAAATATGGTAGGTTCACCATCAAGTGCTCCAAGGAAAATTCAATACTGTAGAGTTCAAACATTACCCGAATTCATGTTCTTCATGGAACGCTTGCCAAACATATCAGGAAACGCCTCAAAGGTCGGATCTTTCGTTCGACTTTTCTATTCAAAGCTTGTTTTTTTACGTTCATATGCTGACTGTTTGAATTCACATACGACGTTTTTAGGACGTGATTTTGATACTCAGTTCAATTTCCTTCCTATTCCAGTCTCCCGAACTGAAGCCACCAATTAAAACGGCACTTTTCCAGAAAATAAAGCAGATTCTTGCCAAATTAACAGCGACCAATAAACTCACGGTGAGAGATTTCTCCCTTTCACGCTTGGAGCCCTCGATCAGCAGTCCCGATGCTGACCTGTTGGCATGGAAAGGTCATGGCCACTAGCCAATTGGCGACCAAGATGATTAATTCTGATGGCTCCCCTGGCACATTCGAAACCGGTGCCCTTGGAGTGATGGTACCGCAGCTAGGTAGCGTGTCCCTTTCTTTGCAAAATATGACGCTTGGACCGACGAGGGCTGTAACAACCACAGGTTCTACATATCTTCCATCTGGGAAGTCCTGGAGAGTGGTATTCTCGCCGGATAGCCAGACGTCTGGGTGAGCACTGGAAGCATCGAGATGCCCATTTAATTCTCATTCTTGCTCTCGCGCTCTTCGGTAGCTTCGTCAGGGTGCTCTCGTGTCCTGAAGCCGATTGCGGCGCTCTCGTGGAGGCCTATACAATCTGCCGGTATGCCCACGCGGCTGCATAAGTTGTGATCGGGACCTCCCACGACGGCAATTCCCTCGATCCCGATGATTGACTATGGGTGCCCAATTGCCGTGCGAATTACGCTACATCTCTTGGCCAGTTTCAGCCTTGGACTTCCCAAACCGGTCTCTTGCCTTCGCACCAAATTGTTGTGCTACCTTGTTAAACGGTCTCGTGGCGCTCCTCGAATAGCGTGCGCACCCACCCCAACATCTTCGCCGGCGAAAATCTGCGTTTTTCCAGTGGACATCCCTGTGCCTTTCGTTTATCCTTTATCAAACGAGATATGTACCGCGCATCGTTACATGCCGCTTACTTGGCCAATAATGGAGAGGGATGGTCACACATGCGTGGGTGAAATCAGCGGGTTCAAGCGGGCTCCGAAGCTGGTAACCCTCGATCAGGCCTTCTTCGTAATAAGCGCCCCACAATGTACATATTTAAATCCTAGATCGAGCGGTGCCTGCCTGCCATCGTCGGACGTCCCCACTTCATCCTCTCGCCACTCCTACCCTACCCAAGGTTCCTGAGAGACGTCTTGGTCTATTCAATAGCACTGTCTCCTCGCCGTAACGTTCATAAATCAAGAGGACGAGAATTGGGTCGTCGTTCTGTTTTCAAGCCTCCAAAATGCCTTTCGTTAGCACCAAGACACCCTCGGGGCCTGTGACCTTTCATTATAACATCTCAACCCCTACGCGCACATCGACGACCCACATCGACCCGTCGTTGCCGACCATTCTTTTCTTGCACCCAGTCTATGTGAGCCAGCATATCTTCCATCGTGAGTCATCCTACCTCCTGTGTCCGATCTCATGGCTGACTGTCGGAACTCTCAGCCCAATTCTGCGACCCCAAGCTGAGACGGTTTAACCTCGTCGGGTACGACGCCAGGATTCATGGAAAGACTAAGGGAGACGTGCCTTCGGACTTTCGACGAGCAGAAGCTGCGGAGGATGTTTACCACTTCATGGTTAGTTTGATGTGACTATGCATCCTTGTCTCAGGAGATAACCATCTGCATTCTCATAGCAAGCACTGTCGCTACCCGCTTGCCATGTAGTTGGACTTTCGTTGGGCGGATGTGTCTCGTTGCAGCTCGCCGTTGCCCACCCAGACAAGGTTCTGTCCCTGACAATGGTTTCGCCGCTGCCACTGGAGGAGGTATGTCCCTTTTTCAGTCCCGTAATCAGAGAGCTTACTTTATGTCTCAGCCGGCCGATGTAGCCGAAGGCCGTACCGAAATTTACGAGTGCTGGGCTGCAAGTCAACAAGATGCGGACAACCCAGACGAAGACGCACTCCTCGACGCGGTCTGTGGGGCCCTTCAGCTCGGCTTCAACGGGCAGCAGACAAAGTTGATTCAAACGTACGATCCATTCTTCAGCAACTCCTACTTAACTGACATGCCCGCTTTCCGCAGTATGATTCAATTAACCGTCCCGGACGCTTTGCGGAACTGGACTCGAGACCGACTCGAGATGTTCTACACCATCTCCGTGAAGTTCTTCTGCGATCGCAAGCCGCATTCACCTGCCTTGCTCAAGCAAATCGAGTGTCCGATTACGTTGATACACTGCGGCGCGGACATCGCGTATCCCATCACATATGCGCAAGAGCTACTCGATCGACTCGAGGATGCAGGTCTGAATGCCAGGCTCCTGAGTGTGAAGGACGCACCTCACTTTGGGACGGTCACCCACTCTACTGAGTAAGTGAACTCTTTTTTGATTTCTGTTTCTTTGGTGATAGGGTACTGATTAAATCGCATTTCACAGAATCAATAAGGTTATCCACGATGTCGTTATTGGAGGCACGAAACACCCAGTACCCCCCGCCCCAGCCGAGGTCGTGTCCCCTTTCGAAGAGGACTTCGCAGCTATGGGGTGCCCAGCCGTCGCCGATTCCGACGACTCCGATGACGACTTGTTCGTTCTTTGAGGCTGCACGTCAAACCCTTTCTCCTTCTATCATTCACGTTCGAATCATTTCACTGTTTTGTCTTGTTGTGCTCGCAAAATTTGAATCAGCTTGTGTATCCCACATTTAACGCGATTTTGTACATATAGATAGATAGCCTATCCTCGTGGGCTCTTTGGTTCGTGTACTTTTACTATAGTTCAGGTTTCAGCCAAATTACACCCGTCGTCTTCGTTTGGAGACCACGTAGATACCACCCAACCATTTCTGACCCAAACTTACGCACGCAGGGCAACGGTCGCCAGCACGGACATAGATTAACTGCAGCAATTTGAATAGACGGTTCTTTCTTGTAGAATTTGTTTTTTTTTACACCAGTCATCATTCCTCGTTCATCAATCGGCCACTCAGTTCCGCTTTCACGCTTCCTAATAAAGATGCATACAAACTTTACCTTGAAATATAAGGTTGAACGCCGGTGAGAAAGAAGCACCGAAACACTGTTTCTCTGAGGCATTAGTGCTTTGTTTTCACATGCAGCCATGATGCTCTACAAATGTAGAAGACTATTCTCAGCGTAGCAGGTTTCTTATCGTCACGGTTATGTGATCTCCCAATGCATTAGGCGCAGTCGCGACTTTCAAATGCTTCAAGAATACAAGAACGACTGGACTGGATGCAACGAGGCCATGAGCCTGTGATGCCCCATATGGGTACCGCTCGAGTCGCTCTCGGCTATTCGGGGAACTGTGATTGCCGGTGTACCGTGGCGTGATGTACTCGGCTCCGGTGGCTGCATCCAGCACCTTTCAGGTCTAGGAGAAGCAAGCCTTTCATAAATCTGGAGGTGAGAGCTACTTGGATAAGATTAATTTTCCATATGGCTCGCGTGGACCACTGTCAGTATGCACCCTCTGTTCGCAGACTGCAGCCTTTATCTATTTATTAACTTACCCAGCAGTGTCAAACGGCCAGTGAGCAGCCCACCCTCTGCCACCGCTTGTACTTGCAGCGAAGTTCAAGGTCGCTAACTACGGGACAGTCGCTTCTGCAGAGATTAGGTGATCCATTTAGTCCTTCAGGCTTCAGCTGCTCCACAAGGCAGCCATTGACAGTGACCGCAGAGGGGGTAGACACGAATGTAGTTGCTTTTCAGCTAACATGCTACATCGAAGGGATACGCGTGTTGCGCTAGAGGAGAGTCCGAGACGTATATTTATCCGTCGACGTTAGTGATGTGCGAAATACGTTGAACCATCACCACGATCGCTGACCAGGATGACTGCCATGACCTCAGTCGGAGACTCTTTGAGAAACGCTACGGCCTCGGATGCCTCTCGCAAACTTACCAAGGGGATACGGCCAGGGATATTGCCTCCATTGCGGTATCCTATGCATTACCTACTAAATACCCTCGGAGGCTTTAGAAGCTGCAGCGAAATTGGCGTAACCAAAGCCTTTCACTTGGTCAAATGGAGGAAACGGAGGATGAGGTGATTGCTTGTGGTCGTCGCAAGGGTACGATGAAGGGAGAGCTGTTCGAATTGTCGACGATGTGCTATCGGCAATATAAGATACCGCTGTCAATGGGAAAACGTGAGTAGGTATTACGACGAGGCAAAAACTCTCCAACATACTTCCAGATTGTGGGTGAGCCGAAAATCGGCCTTGAGAACGCTGCGTGAAACACCTTAATGAATCACCATGACCTTCAGCTCCAACCCTTTCTCGGACTTCACCCGCTATCTCCAATTCGTAGCAACATTGCTCAGGTTCAACAGCAGCCACTGACCCCCTTCCCACCTGCAGCCTCAAATCATTCAACTGCCCACATCAGCTGTTCTCGTTCGGGACCGACTGGTGGAGTCGCTGCATTGCATATCCATGGACACAATCAAAACCGCTCAGATCGTGATATCGGCTCGCTGACAACCTTTTTCCTTGCTCATCGTTGGCAGAAAAACTGAACTGACTCAGTGATTACAGTTCTGGGCATATGCCTAGGGATGAATGTGATTGTGTTACTTACTCTCCTATAATTCTGATGCCAAACCCGTCTGCAAAATACATCGTTAGTCTTTCATTTGCGGCTGCAAAGCAGCGAAAAGGAGTAGAGACACCTCTATAGATTACGACCACTGTAAGCGTCACCAAAAGATCCGAAAGGCGGAGGCCATTCGCAGGGCTCAGAAAGTCTGACCACAACCGAACGCCTTCACAATTAACGAATGACCCAGCCCTGTCGGCCACACCCACCACTTCTGTGCACTAAACTGAGGATATTGCTTGTGAAAGCTTGGGTTCAGCTCCAGGAGCAAGTCACCAGTACTTCCAGAGCGAAGATTTTGCATAGCGTTAGATATTGTCGCAGCATTAAATGAAACGACTGCAATATGACCTCTTTGGGTGTTGTATGTAGGTCCCTACCCAACTCCTCGAAATGAGGGGTAGAGTTCAAATGTCCACCTGAATCAGTCCCAAAGTCTTTCAGAGACTCGGATTCCGAGGCCTCTAAGGACTCGGGTACTTGTACCCCGCAGCCCAAAGGTGCCAAGCTTTGCATCAATCAAAGTCACATGATCTTTTTTGATGGCTCTCCCTCAAGAGCCAACTTCCAAGAGGCGGCGCTCGCTGAGGCCTCGGAAATTGCCGCGCGGAGTGACGGCCGCTAACCCCAAGTATAAGAGACTTGCCCCTTCTTCCACCGCCTGAGAATTTATCTTTTTCAAAAGGAAAGGGCGCTGATCGATCTACGGTGGTCAAGTCACCTTCGTGGTCGTTCAGAGAGAACGATTATCTCCCTTAATCGAGAGTCTAGCTCACGACGAGACTACTTCAGGGTGAAATACAAAAAATTGGACACAGTGGTCAAGTGACTCGCGCCCGCCTGGAAAGGGAATTCTTTCTCATCACTGCAGCCTCGCTTAACGAGGTGCCTGCCATCGCTTCTCTTTCACCGCGAGCCTCGACTTCCAAGCATGGTAAGGTTTGACAATTTCATTTGAATTTCTACCTTCTCTTGAACGGCGCTTCTAAAAATGCGATTCAGGCATAGGAAAACAGCTCACATTCATGGTCTTCCGGACGAACTTCTCGAGACCATCTTTCACCAAGCAATTGAGAGGCCCAAGTACTACTACCCTATGGATGCCTCCGCCATCTGGAAATTGACCCGTATCTGCAATCGTTGGCGCTCCATTGCCATATCTAGCCCTCGGCTGTGGTGCAACCTCGGGGTGATTTTGTTCAGCGCCGGCTTATCGAAAACCCAAAAGGCCAACCTTTTCCATCGAATTCGACTCCACCTCGAGCGCTCCAGCACCTATCCCATCTCCTTCGAATTTTACGACCATGAGGCGCTAGAATGGACCAATCTGAGTGATAGCAACAAAACCTTGTTGATCCTCACTAGATATTGTTCACAATGGCAAAGGGCCCATCTCACTTTGAACTCCACAATTCCTGAACAATGTCTTCAAGCTGTTCACTGTAGAGTCCCTCTACTTCGTGACTTGAGCCTCAAGCTACAAGGCAACCTTCAATCGTATAAGCTTGAATGCTTTGCGGACGCTCCTTCTCTGCGGACCGTCAAGATCTATGGATGGACATTCTCTGATACACCCCTCCAAATTACTCTGCCTTGGGCTCAGTTGGTGGAATATCAAGAAGACGGCTCCCACGAGACTGGATTTAGGGAGGCTCTCTCAGCCTCAGGATCCTTGGCCTCTCTTTCTTGCACAGAACGAAGGCCCATGCTCTCGCATTCTACCATGAAACACCATTCGTTGACAGAGCTTAATCTCAACCTTGCCGTAGCGCAGTCTTCTCTCCTTCGCAACCTCCGCCTCCCATCTTTGACGAACCTGACGATCACTTGTGTCGAAGTGTTTTGTCAAATTGTCTTAACCGACCTACACACTCTCCTTCTCCACTCGGAGTGCTCATTACGCTCTATGACGTTAGATGGCCCGGTCTCCTCAGAAATAGAGCTATCACTCATTTTGGAGCTATGCAAAGGCCTTCGCAGACTACGTCTCACTCACGTATCCTGCGCAAGCCTTGAACAATTAGCCCTTCCCAAAGCGGAACCCCAGCTCCTTGTCCCCCACCTTGAAGAATTCTCTCTCCATCCCGGGGGTCCCTTCGAAGAAGGGTTCCTTGATCCCGTTTACTCCGCCATGAACGACCTCGCGAGATCTCGAGACGCAATGCATCAAAGTGGCGCGATACTCCAGAGGTTGCACCTCAAAATCGTACTGCCGCAATATATTCAATGGGTCCCACCACAAATGGCTGTCCTCGCGCAATTGGAAGGGTTTCCATCGACCCAGGACTCCGAATCACGAGATCCAGACTTGCCTCAGAATTATACGCTGGATCAGGCCAGCGTCGTTGCCCAAAACTCAAGAGCGGCCAATTACCGCACCGTTTGTCGATGGGACCGGGCTTTACGCGCAAACGAATACTTGCAGTTGTTTCCTCCGCTCAAAAGGATTCGGCGTTGGCTTCGAGTCTCTTCTTCAATTCACAAAGCATTGAATGAGATGGAGGTATATCCGATCACAAGCTCCACCTTGGCGTGGCTCTATGTAAGCCCACGACATCCTATTATTTAGTCCTTATTGTTGACTACTTTCTTTGCAGCGTAAGGATATTCCACAAGCCCTCGATAGGGCGTCATTTCACATTCCAGGAAGCAGGCTTCTTAATTTCGCTAATCGCGCTCGGAAAATTCTCGACTCATGGAGGCCCCACCTCTTAGCTGATGCTAAGACGAACCGACGTTGGGCGATATCCGGTGGTGATTCAATTCTATATGTGCATGCCGATGATGGTGAGCTCTCTTCCCTTTGTACACAGGAGTATTCGTGATGGACTCATTGATTGTCTTCGGGGGCTTGCTGTCGTAGAGAGACGAAGTATGGAGGAACAGGCTTGGAACATTATCGTTGGTTTTCCCGCTCAAAGTTCGCCTCTCATGTAAAACCAGACTCTCGTTGGCTAAATCGAATACGTCAAAATTAGTTTTGAGATAGATATCTACAGAACATCTTTCGTGAAACGTGAAACGAGGTATTCCCACCCTCATCCACTCCGCAATCGAGATGACCATCGAACTCTGCCATACATCTGGCATATTCAACCCTACTCGATCACAGGTTGCAGCCACATCGGCCTCACACCCCAACATTACTGTAATTCGCCGTAAAGCCCAGACGTACCGTACCGTTCTCCTAATCCACTTTTGAGTCCTGATCCCCGCCAATCTGATGAGATGCGAAATGAATTGCTCAAAATAGAATGGCTGTCGCATGAAGAATTTCATTGCACTCATGTTCCAGGAGTGAACGCTTGCATAGTTGCCGAAACAATGTATGATTGAGGAGACGAGGAATGTGACGTATAGTTTGAGGAAGCCTGTTGGTTACATTCAGTTTATTAGCGACGAACGTAGCCACGCTCAACTTACATTCCATTGAATCGAGCCATTCGTCCGGACGCCGCCCACCATCCTGCTGAGAAGTCCGAACACTGGGTTGGGCATCGGGTTAAGTGACCACGGATCAGCCCAGGTCTGACTCGACCGACCTTATTCAACCATTTTCAAGCTCAAATTCAAATAGCTTTTCGACTTCGACGGCCTCCATGTTCTGACTATGCATGACCTAGCACTCGTCTTGTCGATGCTTTAGTTATGCGCATGCTTAGCGCCTATAGAAGGTCTGTCACAGCTCTGCCCCTTGACCCAAATTCTCGAAGTTCAAGAAGCGATAGCTAGTCTACGACTCCTACTCGTCACCTTGCTCTCCCTATCGAGCGGCGCAGCTCGACCCTCCCCCCGAATGATGACTACTTTTCATTCCCATAGCATCTCTCGGCCTCCTATCCATGCTCTCCACCTGCACTGACAACGTCTTCATGTTCGCTGTACTTCATTTGGCATATTTATTTACATCCATGGTTTATATACCCCACGAGCGATACTTTGGGTGTTTGAGCATTTCTGTGGTACAAAAGTACCCTGCTCAAGTACCCCACATTTGTGACATCAAGGAAGGCGGATGATATATCTTATGTATGTCAAGCTCACGCAGCGCCTAGGTGGACGAGTTAACGGTCAGGAATATACTCTACCCTGCGTCTGTCAGAATAATGGCTCGGGAGGACGATGAGGAATGCGAAGCTGTAATGAAGATGTACGATGTATTGTGCGGGGGCTCACTTCCACCCTTTGTGCGTCAACCATGAGTACAGGCGTGTAATTTTTCGATGAAGTGCATTGACAGTTATCTTTGAAGGCGATCGTTGACTGCGTCGAAGATATGCAACTTGAGACAACACATCAAGTTGACGACTTTTGGGGTAGAAGATGGAAGACATTTGCATCTTTTGTGCCCATATACCTGCTTCTCAGTCCTAGCTCAGGACGACTGGTAAGAAACACCTTGACATTTGGCAACTGACAGATTGAGGATATGATAAGTTTCAGAATATTAGAGGCATCAGGTTCAACACATTCATCCAGAGCATCAAAGACCAGAACAAGTGGAGTTATTCTTTGCTCAAGCAGTGGACAGAGTGGCTTGGCAACAAGTGAGCTGAACTGCTCAGTGAGAACCTTGCTCAGAGCCTCAGGATTACCAGTAATGGCACCTGCAACAGCTGTCCCATAAGCTGCATCATAGCGAGCAAGCTGGTGTGCAACAGTATGCACAAAACCCAAAGATTTCTTCCGATCCTCCTGATCTCGAGAGAAATAAAAGGTTGCCCCAAGAGAGTTGATGGCTGCCGCACGCTGTGCCACAGTTACGGCCACAGTAGACTTGCCAATCCCGGCAATGCCATCGAGAACATAGAGTGGAGGGTGGCCATCAGAGATAGAGCCACTCATCCAGCGCCCGACATTAGCCAAGAGTGCGGAGCGGGTACCTTTGAAGCAGGACACAACCTTGTCCGCAACCTCCTGAGAGTTATATGCAGCGCCAGGAACGCACTTGAGTCGGTCAAGAGTAGCATTCTACTTGTCCAGTTAATGAAAACAAACATTGATGAATGTGCATGGAGAACAGACCTCGAAGTGTTTGTCAAGCATAGAGAGACCCTGCATCCATTCTGCCTGGTCTTGGACAGTGTCAAGGATTTTTTTCAAGACAATCGTCCCCGCGATGTGATTTTCGATCTATCAAGCACGCGTGAGTTGTCACTGCAAAGATATAAGGCCTATGAGAAGCGCACCCAAAAGCATTGCAACAGTTGGTCGAGTTTCTTGTTTGCATTCCTGAGAACCTCGACATCATCCTCCACCAGCACGTACGCCGCAAGTCCTGTCGATTTTTCCTTGATCGTGGCCTCCAAAGTGTCCCGTATTCCCCTGTAGCCAGAAGGTTACTTGACGTCGAACCAAGTATCAAAAGATCATACGTACACCACAAGACGTCCAATACTGTTCTTCAGATCCTCTGGCAGCAGCCTCAGATGTTCTGCCAGCAGCTTTGGATCCTCCAACAGTGGCTTTATATCCTTCCCTTTACTAACAGCATTTACAATACTCGAACCTAGTAGTTCGCACCGTCATTCCAGAATCTCCACTTCTTCCTTGTTGGAATTGACTTTCTATGCAACAATTGAGTGGCATGCACGAAACCAACGTGGAAAGTAAGCATACCTCGACAACGTCCACCACTTTCAGCAGTGCTTCAGCCGGACCTTTGAACGGCTCAGGAACGAGAGTTGCTGCGATACCCAACGCAGTCTTGAGAGTCCCTTTTGTAATGGCCCAGAACTTTGAGGGACCCGTAGCAGATGTCGACTCCTCCACGGTGCTGTGAGCCGTCCCAGAGGCAGGATCGGGCTGACCTTCAAGGGCTTCCTGCATATTGTGAGCGCCAACCTGCTCCGCAGCGAGGACAGGCACCGGGGCAGCGGAGGCAAGCATAGTCTTCTGAAAAGTATTGTCGTCATTGTCTGGAGCAACTGAAGTAAGGGTTGCCTGGGGTTGAACGGGGGACACGTTCTCTTGGAGGTCGTTGGCGGGTGCAGAAGCAGGGACAGTCTCAGCGCCATGGACGTGGGGAACGCTGCCCGTCACATCCGGTTCCATTTCGGTGGCTTTAACAGCAGCAGGTGAGTAATTGACAAGTCGTAGGGCAAAGGAACCCTCACCGATGACCGCCGGAGTGTTTTCGATGCCATGTATAGTGGCCGCCTTATCTTCATGCTTCGGATCAAGTGAAATGATCGGGGTCTCCAGCGACGCGGTTTGTTCGTTCTTCGCAGCTGAAACAGACGCAGCGTAGAGTTGAGGGAAAGATGACGCCGCCYCCTGACCAGTTTCGAGTCCGGCAGGGGWAYYGGGAGCCTCCTCTACACTCGGGGTCTTTACAACAGCAGCCCCAGTCGCAGATGTGTCGACAGCACCCATTCCACCGGCCGTGGCATCTTCCACATCCCTACGAAGCCCACCCACAACATCGGCGTTGCTGGCCGACCCTGAAGCAGCGGAAGCGGCAGCGCCTTGAGGCCTTGTTTCTCTCTCTCCCTCGTTCTTCGATTTGCCTCGATTGAACAATGACTTGACACCCTTCTCCGCCTTCTGCACGCCCTTTTCCACCTTGGCCTTCCCTTTATCATACTTCTTCCCCACCCA
>SDEE01000566.1:0-33320 GCA_004126415.1 Candolleomyces aberdarensis | reverse complement strand
CCTGTTTTCATAGGTTGTACTAAGCGGGATGTGATCTGCCTTCCTGCCCTTGCACAAGCTACGGCAAGGCAGTTTTGCCCACAGGCCACCATCGAAACGTTCGACGCCGGACATTGGGTACTTGCGCAANCGCCGAACGAAGTCAATTCAGCCTTGGAGAAATGGGTTAATTCCATCGTTGCCTGAGTGCTTAGCTAGGCAGGACTTTGAGTTGAGTTCTGTCGTACTCCAGAGGGTTAACGGAGTCTTCCCGATAAGAACCGTTGTATTTCTGTCAAAGGTGTAAGAGGCATAGGATATATAGGGTGAATATGCAAGATAGATCAATTTAGATATTCAAGATTATGGGCAGTGAATGCTGGTGGGGTATTGATGTGGTGGTTGAGAAGAAAGAGAGAAAGATGGTGAGAAAATGATGAGAACCAGGAAGGAGAAGGAGATGTCACTTGCAAAGGAGATGAGGAAGAAAAAACTGTTGAGATGTACTTGTTGGATATTGAAATAGACATTTTGTGGGTTATTTGAAAAGACTAAGAGGTATTCAAAATATTCCATCTATTGCTGGAGTTGCCTCTGTATGCTGCCAGCTCAGTAAGAGTACTTCTTCTGAGAAAGTTATTCCTGCCCAGTTTATGGCCAGGGAGTCTCAAGTTGTCCACACTCCAGAGATCTTGAAGACAAAGATCTACAAGGTAATGACAAGGAAGATGAGAAACCACAGGAGGAGGGAGGGGGGGAGGAGGAGGAGGAGGAGGAAGAAACAGAGGAAAAAGGTGGAGGGGCGGACATACAGGGAGGAGGACAAGGAGAGGAAGAAAAGGACAACAAGGAGGTGGAAGGAGGTGAAGAAGGAGATCAATGCAGGGAAGGAATAAAGGAGAAGAGGGAGGAGGAGGAGGAAGAGGAGGAGGAGGACACGGAGAAGATAAAAAAGAGTAGGGGAAAGAACAACAACAAAAAGAATATTAAGAACAAAAGAAAGACAAAGGGCAAGCAGACCCAAAGATTGATATCTAACACCAGCTTTCTTAGTTGTCTGCAGAGCAGGAGTACGAGTAACAAATGTGAACACTAGATATGCTGTCGCCAGTGACAGTGCTATTTGCCATTTGTTTCCAAGGAATGAGGATCGCCCCTTTATTTCAAAAGCAAATCAGCAAGGTACACCACAGAAGCATGGAAAGGGGTTCAGACGTACTCTTCCAAGCTGCAGATCTGACAATCTACCAAATATCCCCTCTTGCTCCCATACACCTATTCCAATCCACTGATTGGATCCCAACTCTGTGTATCGCACACTTGGTCTGATTGTTTCAACAATAATCAGTATAAGGGAAATCAATGCACATGCAATTAGAAAAGGTAGCTCAAGAGCATTTGAACTTCTTGGGTAGCCAGCTAAGCTTGGAGTCAGAAATGCAACGCCTGGTTTCAAAGAGCTGTTAGTCACTAACTTAGAAGTGCTATAGCCAAAGGGATAAACCTTTATGAACAGAAATCCTTCTTATTTCCGAAACTTTGGCAAATACCGCACCTGGTAACATGTGATAGCATTCAGAAATAGCAGAAGAGGAGGAGAGCAGTTAACACAAGCATACCTTTCGATGTGTT
The DNA here is from genome assembly GCA_004126415.1 of Candolleomyces aberdarensis. Classification (NCBI taxonomy): domain Eukaryota; kingdom Fungi; phylum Basidiomycota; class Agaricomycetes; order Agaricales; family Psathyrellaceae; genus Candolleomyces; species Candolleomyces aberdarensis. The sequence goes on along the minus strand of SDEE01000566.1, from coordinate 31,709 downwards.
TGGGAACAGAAACCTCCAGTCATCGTCATGGCATAAGGCACAATCTGCACCTGTCTGATGTCCAGTAGCTTTTTAGGCTGATTCATGTGACAGAACCAGCTAGGTTTCACCTTCGCTAGTAATTCCTTGTTTATTGCATCGCAGGGATGCACAGAGCGCTGAAAACATGGTGAATGGTGCTGGATACAGGTGAATGGATGAGACTCACATTGGGGGAGAATGATTCAATGAAGATATCAATAAACGGCCCATTCATAGCCTCAGGCAACTCAGAGGACATAGTGCTGGAGCAGCCACTCCCGATTCGACCACCAGGAGGTGGAGAGCCTGTGCTACTGCGGCTACTCTGCCCGAATTCCCTGCTGCTAGAATCTGGAGAATTGGGGCGAGAGAGCTGCCCTAAAAAGGAGCTCAGACCCTGGCCGGAAGCTGGAGGGTGTTTCATCCGCTCGCGAAACCTTTGCGAAAAAGCCAGGCTATATCCCCGAAGGAACAGGCACTGGTTGAAGGATTCTCTTCCTTTCTCATTATGACCGCTAGTTGCTGAACTAGGTCCTGTGCGGGCTTCAGCTGTCCCTCGGTCGGTCCAATCATACTTCAAATTTCCCCACTGCAGCCTGAGGACATTATATGGGGGCACCATGGCTTCTGTGTAAGCTGCGATGGCCCAGCTGTTGCTCTTATCGCAACCGGTGATAAAATACAGGGACTCATCTTGACCCAGGCTGCGTATGCTGTTCGCATATCTGTACAGAGTCTCTGCATTTTCCACGATAAAGTTTTGGAGAGCGACAGGATCATCAAGGTCTTCCGATTTAGCAGGAGAGGTCAAGACCAACCCGGCACCCTCCATCGAATCCGGAGTGCATCGTAGTTCAAAAGAGGGGTGCTTTGGATACCTGCATCAGGATCGAGGTCATAATGCATAGTAGAAGCTGAATACGTATACTCACCTGTTGTCTCGCTGCATCTGCGATGATGCCCCCATCACAATGGTGTCGTTTTGTTGCCACGCCTGTTTGCAGGTGACGGTGAGCATCGGAGGAGTGTATTCTTTCCCATTTGAGGTAGCCCTTATCAACGTCTGATCTCTCAGGTAATGGGAGATTATCCTGAATGAATCTGGGGCACTATATGTTCCAAAATGCCCAGGCATAACGGCCACTGGACTCGCGGTCTCACCTCCCCCATAAGGTTTTTGAGGTTCTGGTCGCCAGCACGCCAATCCGCTTCGTGATGTCCGCATACTGCGAACATATGCCTCGGGCCTAGTTGTCCCCATTGATTCGTGGTCCAAATCCTTGAATGGGGACTGTAACCAACGTGAGTTCAATGATTAGGAAATCAGAGCGTGTAGTACGCACGATACGAATTTCGGAATTGCGGATCATTAACCAACGCCATAGCACAAAAAAAAGATCCCAGACCCTCTCAAAGAATGTTTTTCCAGGTGCTGGACTCAGCGGGACTGGGCGATTGGACAATTTTATGTTGTAGATGTCCCGGCCTGCCGTTTGGAACTCCGTGTCACAGACCTGTCCATGGGAGTTGGGGAGTGTGCTGATTATTGTTGCGACTGTTTCGTTCGACATCACCTTGCCAATTCTGTGAAGAGGAAGGGGAGGGAATATTGGAGGAGTTTGAGGCGTGGAAAGCTGTGTGTTGGGCGATGCTTTATACATGAAGCTGTGAAGCAATCAGACGTGGAAAGCTGTGTGTTGGGCGATGGATTTATACATGAAGCTGTGAAGCAATGAGGGTTGCTGGGTCGAACAATCTAACCCAATTGGGGCCTTAACAGCGAGGCTTTGCCGGGTTGAGCGCTAATCAGCCTCATGTGCAACCTGAGGCCTGGTATTCACCAAGATGCAGTACGATAGCCTCATCTTGTTGGTAGGGAAGAACAAGGGTAGATATACCTGAGGGCATGATTGCCGAGGTCACTCAGGGGGTCCCATAAAGCCAAGACTAAGCCGATTAAGTGAATCTGGTGCAAAACCGACGGTAGTTAGTGCCTTTCGCTGGTGCACCACCATGGTAGCTACCGTCCCCCTTTTGGGGGAAGTGGTGCACCCAATCTGCGATGTTAGCCACTGTGGACTCACTGCAACGACGCTTCCGTCGCATAAAAAACACCCATTCTGACAGACAAGAAGGGGCGCATTTCACCGGGAGAGTGCTTCCCATCGCAATCCGACAGAAGAAAAACAGTGCTTCAACGGGAGAGACAGTAGGAATGGGAGATATAAAATAGTGAGACTCTATGCAGTGACGAATAAAAACCGAGATAACGACTACCCTGCTCCCATCGCCGAGCGACAAGATTTCGAGGACATGGTGGTGCAAGAAAAAGAAAGATGCCGACTCTGCTGAGCCACTAGTCAACTCGTCACCACTCAACCTCATTCTCTCGCGCTCTGTGATCACAAAGATTATATATCCTTCAAGTTTGAAGCTGTCAAAGAATATTTCCGGTCTCGGCGCTTAGAGACACGGCAAGTTTAGCGCCATGTAAGCTCCAACCTAGTCCGCATCCCTCGAGTCCTTCACTGCAGTTACTAGAGCGCACACGTCGGAATTTAGACGCCCTCGGCCATGACTGGTTCAACTTCAGCCGATTCTGAGGAATCAGAAATTCAAAAACTAGAGAGAAGCTTGTAGGGGCTCGAGAACAGCCAGTGCAGTCGCTCATCTCCATCCAGACAGATTCATTGGGTTTGGATTCTTTGCGATTGGCTACTCCGCCGGTTCGACAACGTACGATCAACTGCAGGCTCAAGTGAGTTTCATGCACTCAATCGAAATCCTATTTTATAGTCTCTGACTGTCGCCATGCCTAGCTGACCCAGTTCCTTGGTTACTGGTATGTGGCCGCCTCAGGGGAAGTCTATGGTAGATTCACACCGAATCCAGGGAATTCTTTGCCTCACCAGATGCTGCTGAATTTATCCTTAAGCATGTAGGTTCCGCTCTTTCTTTCGATGACTGACCAGTGCATCAACAAGCAAATTTCTTCAGAGACCGAATCGTTCTGGGACGTTCTGTACACAAAGGTACCCCGAAGTACAACATGTGCCCTCCTGGCGTCATTCGAGTTTTCATCGAGTCGAATTTTAGAACCCCACACGATCCTGCCACGGAAGTTGCGAGCTTGAATTTCCTAAGACTCCGGTCAGCTCTATCGTATATACAAAAAAGAATTCGCCAAAGCAGCGTTCGGAGGCCCTCTCAACTACTACGAAGTCGCAGTTTCGGCCGAGGAATTGGAGGATGGGAAAGTGGGTACCGTTAACCTTCTGCCTAGAACCATGTTCGCTGATGTATTTCTCATTTAGAGTCCCCGCTTGAGAACTATAAGGTCCAGAAGCCTGTTTTAATAGGCTGTACCGGACGGGATGTGGTCTGCGTTCCCGCCCTTGCACAAGCTACGGCAAGGCAGTTTTGCCCTCAGGCCACCATCGAAACGTTCGACGCCGGACAGGTATTTGTGCAAGCTCCAAACGAAGTGAATTTAGCCTTGGAGAAATGGATTAGTACCATGGTTTCCTGCTTAGCAAGTCAGGGCTTCCAGCTGAGTTCTGTCCGGTGAACGGAGTCTTCCCGTTATATAAGAACCGTTGTATTTCTGTCAAAGATGTAAGAGATATAAATTCCGTACCAAAATATAGGGTGAATATGCCAGATAGATCAATAGGGTGACTCGTACTATAGCTAAGTCTCGTAACTCGACGAGCTCCTCACCGTTGACTGTGCAGCTGCGTCCGCCAGCACTGACACGACCGGGATCCGACTATTTTGCGCACCGCAATATGCACGCAAAACGTACCCAAAGACTAGAAAATATTGAGGCGGATGTACCAAAACAGGAGATGTAATCTTTTGCAGAGAGCAAGATGTAACCAAGACTTTGCAATTGAGCCAGGTATCAACAAGTGGGATCAGGGGAATGTCAGACAGATGAGAGTGGCATCACGCAAAGCCTCTGCATGAGCCGTTTCGCATTTGTCTGGTTTAATGTTGGCCAGGAACCTCGACCCAAAATCCGAGCAAGATCAGGATAAGGCCTACTGAGCGAGAACATCGGCTCTCACAGGAGCATTATGCCAACGAGCGTCAGCGAGATTGCACCAGACAACAAGAACGAGCAGCATCGGCCAATATATGCCAACGAGCGTCAGCGTTATTGCACCGGGAAACGAGTACGAGCAGAGAGCAACACTGGCCAATGTACGCTGACGAGCGTCAGCGACATTGCACCAGGCAGAGATAGAAGCACTGGCCAATATGCGCCGACGAGCATCAGCGACATTGAACCAGGCAGAGATAGAAGCACTGGCCAATATGCGCCGATGAGCATCAGCGACATAGCACCAGGCAGAGCACGAGCAGCACCGGCCGATATACACCAACGAGCGTCAGCGACACTGCGCTAGGCAAAGAGCATGAGCAGCGCCGGTCAATCTACGCCAACGAGTGTCAGCGACATTGCACCAGGCAACGAGCACGAGCAGAAATGAGCAGCACCAGGCAATGGGCATGGGCCAAAATCAATGCATGTCCCAGGCAACGAGCACGGAGCTGTGCCTGCTCGGCGTTACCTATATGACTGACAGAAATCAGGTTGTTTGAAAAAACAAGAAGTAACGTGCCTATATGCGCAAGTCTTCCCGTCTTCCAAAAAACCGCCATCCTGTTGTGTTGGCGGCGGTGGCGACTTCAGATGCCGGCCAGTCGCGGAGATTCGTCCTTCTGAAACGGAATCATCAGCCTTGAGGAGGTCAGCCACTGTGGACTCACCGTAAAGACGCTTCTGTCGCCTGAAAACACCCGATCTGACAGAAGAGAAACAGCGCTTCAACGGGAGAGACAGACTGAATAGTGGGACTGTTATGCAGTGATGAATAAAAAACGATGCAACGAGGACATGGTGGTCCCAGAAAAAGAAGGATGCCGACCATCTGCTGAGTTAATAATCAACTCGTCGCCACTCGACCTCATTCTCTCGCGCTCTTGATCACAAAGACTAGATATCAAAATCATCTTTGCAACCCTTTTGCGGGCACTATGATGACTCAATTAGCTCAGCGCTTACGGCAAGTTTTAGCGCCATGTAAGTTCCAACTAAGTCCGCACTCCTCGGGTCCTTCGCTGCAGTTAGAGCGCGCACATCGGAATTTAGGAACTAAACGACTTACCAATGAAGACTTACCAAGACCTCCTTACAAGTCCTAATTTAAGCCCTGCCAGTGCCGAGTCTACTACCACACTAGTACTATGCTCCAATCGTCACGCTCCCCAGACGTATAAAAGCCCTTGCGCCTCCTGGTGTTCACCATCAAACCATGGAGTCCCTTCTCTCGTCCTTCAAGCATTTCAAAGTCTCTCGCGGCTTTAACTACCGCTACTTCTTCTCCCCTGCCACTTCCGGCAAACCAACTCTGCTCTTCATMCATGGATTCCCGTCTCTCGCCATCGACTGGCACCACCAAATCACCTTTTTCAAAGCCAAAGGCTACGGCCTCGTCGTTCCCGACATGCTTGGCTACGGAGGGACGGACAAGCCCGAAGAGTACACCGAGTACCTCCACTCTTTGCTCGCACAAGATCTAGTCGATATCCTGGATCATGAAGAGGTCACCAATGCCATCGCCATTGGGCACGACTGGTAAGGCCATGCCCGATGAGTTTAAACGATTGAAATACTAAAGAGAAGCTTTCAGGGGCGCAAGGACCAACAGTTCGCTTGCCCATTTCCATCCAGACAGGTTCATTGGCTTTGGATTCCTCGCGGTTGGCTATACTGCCCCCAACACCTCGGTAACGTACGATGAACTGCAGGCTCAAGTGAGTTGCATGCACTCGATTGAGATCCTTCTTATAGTGTTTGACCGTCGCCGTACCTCTATAGATGACCCAGCTCCTTGGCTATAATCCGTATGGTTACTGGTACGTGGCCGCGTCAAGGGAAACCAGTGAAAGACTCACACCAAATACAGGGAAGACTTTTCCTCTTCAGACGCTGCCGATATAATCCCTAAGCACGTAGGTTCCGTTCTTTCTTTCACCGACCGAGCAGTGTTTCAGCAAGTGAAAATTTTCATAGGTCGAGTCTTTCTGGGATATTTTGCACGCAAAGGATACCCGTACCTGGAGGTTCAATATATGCCCCCCTGGCGCCATTAGTGTTTTCATAGAGTCGGACTCTAGGACCCCGCGCGATCCCGCCTTGGACCAGGTGAGTGCCATTCGAGTTAAAGCTGAGGGCATGGATTTCTTACACCCCGATCAGGTCCAGAGGATCCACGATAAAGAATTCGCCAAAGGAGGGTTCAGAGGTCCTCTGAACTACTACAGGGTCGCAATCTCGGCAGAGGAATTGGAGGATGCGAAGAGTGGGTACCGTTAATCTTCTTCCTGGTACCACATTTGCTTATGCGTTTCTTGTTCAGAGGTCCCGCTCGAGAACTATACGGTGAAGAAGCCTGTTTACTTAGGCTGCACCGAGCGCGATGAGATCTGCGTTCCCATCATCGCACAAACTGCGGCAAAGCAATACTGCCCTCAGGCCACCATCGAAACTTTCGACACGGGGCATTGGGTGCTTCTGGATGTGCCCAAAGATGTGAATTTGGCTTTGGAGAAATGGATCAATTCCATCGTTGCCTGAGTGCTTAGCTAGAGCTTCCAGTTGAATACTGTCGTACTTCAGAGTTAACGGAGTCTTCACAATGATTATATAAGGTCCCTAGTAGTTCTGTCAAAGATGTAAGAGGCATAGGATACATAAGGTGAATAAGCAAGATAGATCAATAGGATGACTCGCGCTAGATTCATGATTCATCAGCTTCCACCTCGAACGCGCAGCAGAACTGTTCTCGGTCCAGTAAAATGAAACCCTTTCCATCTGGGGCCCATCGTACATCTCTGGTTTCAAATTGTTCTAGAGCATTATAAGTCAGCGTTTAGACAGGGGTCCAATATAGAACCAAGAGTACGAACTAGCCGGAACTCCTATGCATTCTGCCATCTCTTCTTCCTGACCCGAATCACCAGTCCATTCATCGCTCCAGATATACACGCTCTGGGATCCGCAGCACAGGGCCAGGCTGCCCTTTCGGACCGGGTTCCATCGTGCATGTAGTACGGGCTGCGAGTGTAAGAGTACAGCTCTTAGATGAGGGAGGAAAGCATCCTGGGGAGAGGGGAAATTGAAGATATGAAGCGCAGTTGGCGTACTTTCTATAGGCCGATTAGTCGACAAGCTTGTCGGAATAATGATTCACGGACCAAAGCGAACAAGTAGTAAGCTCCCAGTGGTATTGAATTCAAGTTGGACTGCGCCACACTTGGGATAAGGTTTGGATAGGTCTGGTCGATTTATTGACAGCGTTTGTGTGCCTTGAAGGTGATCGTCTGAGAAGGAGTATGGGATCAACGCAACACAGGCAGGAAGGGGTGGAGTCATACATGAAAGGAATCCACGGCCCTCCGTAGCTTCAAGCCATCTAGGAGGTTCTCTCCAAGTTTTCTGCATAGAGATCAAAAAGGATTCATAAGCAGAAAGGCACGGTACACACGGCATTGGACGGTATTCGGGAATTCAGCTCGAGGGTGGCGACAGGTGACCAAGTAAGGCTATCCAAGATATGGATCTTGTCTGGAGATTGGTAACATCTTTAACGCCATGGTCAATCAAAACGAACCTTGTCGTCCCAACCGGCAACGACCAGGAAAAGCCCGTTCGGGTGCCAAGCTACATTGCGGATCCCGAACCCCGGATCTGGGTCTGGGGTGAATGTGGCGAGTAGATCACCGGACAGTGATAAGATATACAGTTTGTACTGCTGAAGATTGAGACAGGCTCTGAAGCCAAAGGCTGAATCAGCCTACTACATACCTCCAGAGGACCCTCCCAAGCGGCAAGACAGCTGCCGGTAGGAGATAGTGAAAAGGATGACAGAGAGGAAGTGGGGAGCGGAAAGTGCTGCGAAGACATCGAATATCAGCTCAGAAGCATGAACGTTGCCAATTACCTACTCGAACAAGTTTATAGAAGTCGGAGGCATCGTAAACACCCAGAGTGTCCTTGGATTTGTGGCGTTCTGCTAGTACAAAGTAACGTCCATCTGCTCGGAAAGCGTACCCTGTCGGCAGTTCTATGATCAACGGATAGTCGAATGCAGAATGGCAGTCAGGATACCTTTATCGGGATGTACGGGGTATTGGATGTAAGTAGCATTTCCTGTTACCAAGGACCAGAGGGTGACTCGAAGCTGGATAGAAATCAGTAAGAGAACAAGTGGCCATAGATCCGTGCCACTCACTCCCCACTCTGAAAAGCACACAACGCTCCTTCCGTCAGGCGCCCACTCTGCCTTGACAAGGCCTGGTACTCTCGGTCAGATCCATGGAGGTGAGGTCATCATAGATTACCTTCGGCACCCGAATCTATTCTCCCGCTCCATTCCTCGTCCCGTAATTTGAAGATGTGGACTACTCCTTGTTTAGCACAGGCCGCCAAGACGTACTCTGAGTCGCAAGACCAGGCAGCATGAGTAATCCAACTGTCCTGCGCCTGGGAGGGGCCTGTGCCTGCCGCCGGTGTTTTCTGTTTTGATGTCGATTTGGTCAGTAGGGCTGAGTGGGTTGCTGTTGGCGACGCGTTGATAAGCCAGGTCCTTGTGATGGTAAAGGTGTCTGCCCGACGAACGATGACCCGGTCATGGACTGCGGTGAGTATGAAGTGAGCACCAGGGCTGAATGCAACAAGAGATGCGGACTGTCTGTAGATTTCCGTGAAATCCATGAATCTGGTATGAATTGAAGATGGCTTTCAGGAACAAGGAGTGACGCGCCTGACCAAAACATAGACGCGTGACGCGCTGGCCGAAAGCGGCAAATGGCTCCGGCGCCTTGGCGGTAGTATGCCCTCCGGCTCACGGTGTTTAACCGCTCCGGCAAACATTCTACCCACTTCTCATGAAACGACACCATACGGTTCTACATAAACTCTTTTTCTGGCCAAGCATCTTCCCAACATGCCTGGGTGACCTGGTCGCTTTTCCACACCCCCTCGTATTGCCATGGTCCACACGAATACCAACTCACCCTGCCCTTCCGCCGCCACCGTGATTGACAATAGTTCAATCAAAGAAGAGCCCAATGACCCTGATGATCAGCTCAAGGAGGCGGTTGACCCCTATGTCGTCCAATTTGAGCCCAACGATCCTCAGAATCCAAAGGCATGTTTTTTCTCTGTCACTGTGACGACTTCTTGGAAAATGCAAAAAAAGGCTTACTTCGAATATAGAATTGGTCTACCGCGCGAAAATGGTACTTGACTATGGCGAGCGGACTGTTGGTTCTCAATGCGTAAGTTGTCTTCTTACCCGCCGCCTTTATTTACGCGCTCACATGAATTTCCAGTACATTCGCGAGCTCGTCTCGTAAGTATGACATCCTCCCCGCTGAAAAACGTTTTCATTTCTCTCCGTACCAGCCTCTGGAATTTTCCCCCACATCGTCAAGGAGTTCCAGATGTCGGAGAAACTTGGAGTTCTCACTCTCTCGTTGTTTGTTACCGGATACTGTGTGGGGTAAGCAACACCTCGTCTGTTGGTTTAAATCTTTATTGAGCGATTGGACAGTCCGATGTTATGGGGCCCGCTGTCTGAGCTATACGGACGTCGCCCAATTCATGTCTGGCCCTATCTGGGCTTCATGGTGAGCGTCTATAACCGGCTCAGATGACCACGTCCGATATTCTGACATGCCTCCAGGGCTTTCTAGTGGGAGCTGCGCTTGCTCCTAACACCGCTTCCATCTTGGTTTTTCGATTTCTTGCCGGCACTTTCGCCGCAGCTCCATTAACAAATACTGGGTATGTTTGTTTTTTTCTCCTGAAATTTTCTGAAGCTCAAGTAAAGGCTTTCATCTTTTTCCAGAGCTCTAATCTCCGATGTATGGGACGCCGACATGCGAGGAAAGGCCTTAGCGATTTTTGCAGTCGCTCCGTTCGCAGGTCCTGCCCTCGGACCAACCGTTGCTGGTTTCATTGGTGATAATTCTTCTTGGAGGAATCTATTCTGGGTCGTAGCAGGTTTTGTAAGCTCCCCCGCAACACGTTACATTTCCGTTTAACCGAAGTTACTGACGGCGTGCAGACAGGCTTCTGTTTCCTTGTAATTGTATTTACGGTGCCAGAGACCTATGCGTGAGTTTTTGCTTCCCATTCTAATTAAGTTGTGCACTCATCCGAAGGGCCAGACCTATTTTATTGGCGAAGAAGGCGGAAGAAAAAAGGAAAGAAACAAACGATTCGCGGTACTATGCCCCCATCGAGAAAGAAAGCCATCGCTTGTCAAAACGGATTTATTATGTCCTTTGTCGGCCATGGGTCATTTTCTTTCAGGAGCCGATGCTTATAGCCTTGACATTATACATGAGCGTATGCCAATTTCTCTTGACTTTAATTGTTTATGCTTACATTCTTGGACCAGTTTGTCTATGGCTGCCTCTATCTCTTATTTGAGGCATACCCCATTGTTTTCTCGCAGGGACATGGGTTTAACGCCGGCATATCTGGACTCATGTTGCTCCCGATCCCCATTGGCGGTGTGCTTGCTGTTATACTGGTAAGAGATGCCTCCCACACGCTAAAATTAGACTCACAGCTACTCCAGTATATCAGTCACTATAACCCTCAATACGAGGCGGAAATGAAGCGCCTCGCGCCAAAACCTGTCCCTCCAGAGTTCCGTCTCGACATGACGTTCGTCGCCGGCCCCTTATTTGCCGTTTCTTTCTTTTGGTTTGGGTGAGGACTGTCTAAAGAGATTGTCGATTGGTTGATCTAACCATTCACAAGCTGGACCTCTTTCCCTTCGATATCATTCTGGGCCCCTCTCTCGGCCGGACTGTTGATGGGATTCTCCATTCAAATTATCTTCGTAAGTATTCGTTCGACTGATAAGATCTAAGCGTTGGGTAACTAACATGATGGGTAATATTTAGCTCGGTCTATTCAACTATCTCGTAGATGCATATATCAAAGTTGCTGCCTCTGCATTGGCGTCGACAACAATCGTCCGTAGCCTTTTTGGTGCGGGCTTTCCTGTAAGTCAAGACCATCTGCCTGTATCCGTGATCTAAGTACTGATCTTTTTAGCTCTTTGGTGGCGACATGTACAAGGCACTGGACCCGAGGTGGGCGTCTACGGTCATTGGATTTATCGCAATCGCTCTCGTTCCTATACCCATTGTACTCAAAAGGTATTTGAAATTTCATTGTTCTCATTTGCTGAGCTTAACCTTCCGCCCTTGTTAAATCACAGATACGGTCCTTTGCTACGACGCAGGTCAAAGTATTGTCCAGTAGAGGATTTTGAATTCGAAACGGAAACGACATGAAATTAATGATAGATCTTACTTCGGGAAATTTCTTAATTCTTGTAGAATAGAATTTAATGTAGCTTTATGGCCGCCTGGTCTGGTCCAATCAGAACGCGGCGGAGTGTGGCATGTCGCTCTAGGAAGTTCAATCCCACGGTCAATTTATTGCCAGCTTTGCGGTCCGGATGTTTGCATCGTCCAACACTACACGCCATACTGACCACGAAAGTGTACTCAAAATGCCTCCAATGACTCTCAATGGCGTCGTAACAAAGGCAGGGTTTATGAAAAAGACAGTGACTGTAACAGTGTCGCGTTCCATTGACCACAAACTCACTGGAAAGGTACGCCTCCCAACGTCACTGGTACGACTGGACCGCGACTAAACCATCTACGTAGCGTATTGTCAGAAGCAAGAAGTATCTCGTACATGACGAACAAAACGGTACTCAAAGTTGCTTACCCTGGTGTCCACTCAATCTCATCTGTTTTGCATCACCTAGCTCTTCGAACGGAGGATTTGGTCGTCATCCGTAACTGCCCGCCAAAATCTGCATTGAAACGATTCGAGCTACACAAACTACTCAAGAGTCCAGAAACGGAGCGAGAACTTGCTCGCGCACGACGTTTACAGGGTGCAGCAGCATCGTCATCGGAGACGCCGGCGGGGTCAACGACCACTAAGGTTCTGGAAGCATTACAACAGTCATGACCAATCGGTCCCATTGCTGCCATACGGGCGGGGTTTGCAGGAAATGCACCGAGCAACTGGCGGCGTAGAGGAACTGGGCGTTTTCGTTTCTTCATGGGCGAATGGGGTCATGGCTGGCCGGCTGAGGCATTCTGTCTGTTGCGGATCTGAATGGCACTCTGAACGGAAGCCAGCTATGGGAGTGAGGTCAGGGACGCGGCCTTCGCAGTCAAGAATATAGCTCATGCCTCCTCCTTTTTCTTTTCCATTTGACTATCAAAATCCTTGATCTGCGCTTCTACTCTCTTGCTTTGTTATTGATTAGACTAGTTAGCTCCCTGTAATCCCTAATTGCTCTTGAAATCACCCACATTTCATTTCGGATGAAATCCAGACGAGTGTCAACTGTGCTCTTGGCTTCAGCCTGGTCTTGCTTGACGAGGACGGGTCCTAGAAGTTTATAGACAGTATTTTCTTCTGTCAGTTGGGCGAATTCCTTGAGATCGCTTCGTTTAGATATTGTCTGCAGGGAGCATTGCGTTTCTGACCTTTCGCACCAACTCATTTTCCTGCAACTGCGCATCCAGCCGTTCTCGTGCTTCAATGGCTTTGCTAGAGGTGACCTGAAGCTTTTGGATCTCCCCAGCAATATCTGTGAGCTTATTTTCCAAAGACATGGCTGTTCGAAGATAAACCGCAGATCAAAAGCCCAACTGCTTCACACGCCGGCAATAGCCTTTGATCGCGTTTGATCACACTGCCGCCCTTCTGCCTTCTCCAGAGCGGAGGTCCATTCTCCCCCCGGAAGGGCATGGTCCGGCAAGTCTTCTTCCTATGATATGATATAAAAATGCCCCATACTGGGGTGACACAGAACCCAACCCCATCTGATTCCCCATGTCCTCTTCGCGCATTGACTGGAGCAAGGTCGACAACCCTGCGGTCGTCTTCCAACAGTTCCCAAGTCGTCGATCTGTTGTGTATGGCACTAAGGGCATTGTTGCATCGTCACAGCCCCTAGCCACTGCTGCTGGTCTGGAGATCCTTCGTAAAGGAGGAAATGCTGGTATGCGATCTCCTATCTATGAACATCAATCGTATTTTGTTGAGGGGATTTGTTTTAGCGGATGCGGCAGTGGCGACGTCTGCTGCCCTGAATGTGACAGAGCCTTCTAACTGTGGAATTGGAGGGTATGGCGTCATCCCTCGAACTTGAGCTGCAAGGTTGACCGTTAGCAGGGATGCGTTCTGCTTATTTTATGACGCCACCACCAAGAAGATCACCGCGCTCAACGGTTCGGGCAGAGCCCCAAAAAAGCTCACCCTAGAATACGCTGCGCAGCGTGGACTTAAGGGCAGCATACCTCTCACAGATCTTAATTCTGTGACTGTGCCAGGTGAGCATCCTGGATCACTTTAAAGGCAGTTTATTGATCGACATTAGGCGCCGCTGCTGCATGGCTCGACACGATTGACCAGCTCGGGAACGGAAATGTCACTGTAGCGGACATTTTTGCACCTGCTATTCGCTTAGCGGAGAATGGGTAATGCAAATATTCATTCTTCAGGCCATGCTTACGCTGATCTTTTCATAGCTATGCCGTTTCTGAGCTTACTAGCTATCATGTCAGTAAATGAGGCTACTGAGAACTAGAATAATGCTGACTACTGTCATTCCATAGTGGCAACGCTCTGAGGTAGGCTTTACGATTATCATGGCCTCCATTCCCCACTTATGTCCGGCTCTCAGCAACTTCTGAAAAGCGCCTCGCCCAATGGAGAAGAGATGCTTCTGAACGGGCGTGCACCACGTCCCGGAGAGGTTGTTCGCTTGCCTAACTTGGCGAAAACGTTCAAGGAGCTTGTCGAGCGGGGCAAGGACGGGTTTTATAAAGGTCGAATCGCTCAAGCGATTGTTGATCTTATTCAGAGTAAAGGCGGTGTTATGGAGCTCGAGGATCTTACAGCCCATACTTCGACATTTGTCGAGCCCATAAAGTATACCTATGCAGGAGAAGTGACAGTTTACGAGGTTAGCGTTCCAGCCATTGCTAAACTATCTTCAGACTGATGGCCTTTTACAGTGTCCTCCTAATGGTCAAGGGATCACAGCTCTTATCGCCCTTGGTATACTGGAACAGATGCAAGAACAAGGGCTGATTCCATCTTTACTTGAGCTTCCTCACAACTCTCCGGCGTACCTTCACGCTCTGATCGAAGCCCTTCGGTATGTAGCAGCGGCAATGCGAATGGCATTTGAGATACTGACCCTCGCCCTCCTATTAGGCTCGCATTTGCTGGTACGTCGCATACGTCGGCGGTATCTTCTCTATCTGACAGTTGACCGCAAAATCAGACAGCCAATGGTATGTCACAGATCCAGAAGTCAATCACGTACCCGTGAATGAGCTCCTGAGCAAGGTGGGGACAGTCAGGGCATTGCAGAGCCGCGAAGATTCTGAAGATTGATTTGTGATAGGAATACCTGGCTTCCAGAGCGAAACTTTTCAATCCCAAAGAGACAAATCCTAAAGTTGTCCATGTATGGCGAGCATAAGACCCACTGAGATTGCTGCTTTCTGATGCATTCTGTCTTCCGCAGGGATACCCAGTGAATTCTTCAGATACCGTTTATTTCACTGGTAAGTATCAGTTGTATGCTCTGGCCGAACGCAGAAACTCATCTCTCGAGAACAGTCACCGATCAATGGGGAAATGCGTGCAGCTATATCCAAAGCAACTATGCTGGCTTTGGTACTGGAGGTAGCGTTATTGGCACGAACATTTATGTGACAATTCTAAAGCGAGTGTCTCCAGCGGTACCTAAAGGATGTGGATTCACACTGCAGAATCGAGGAAGCAACTTTACCCTCAACCCGAACCACCCAAACGCCCTTCAGGTGAGTAACTTGAAGCCGATGTTCCCAACAGGTCGCTCAGGCTTCGACGCAGGGAGGGAAGAGGCCGTACCATACCATCATTCCAGCAATGGCGACGCGGAATGGTGAACTATTCCTGTCTTATGGTGTTATGGGCGGGTTTATGCAGGTAACGACGCTTCCATATGCCACATACTATCCGAAAGTATTAACAGAAGATGCACTAGCCCCAGGGTCACGTTCAAGTCCTTCTAAACATACTGCGCGGCTTCACCGTACAGTCCGCCTTGGACGCGCCAAGGTTTTGTATTTCCCCTGGAATGCCAGATGCTTCGAAAGTGGCAGACGGATCGGCGGGGGATGTGAACAGCGAAGTATACTTCGAGGACGATATTCCTTCAGAAACGATCGACACGTTGAAAGGCGAGTTGTATTGCATTGCATAAATATGGCAGGACTAACTCGTCTTGTCTTGGCTAGCAATGGGACATGATGCCCGAGTCGTTAGTGGTGCGGGGCGGGCCATGATGGGACGAGGGCAGGTCATCCAGAAGGTCCACAACGAATCAGGACAACTTGTATGGGCAGCTGGATCCGACCCTAGGGCTGATGGGCACGCAGCGCCTCAAAATTGAGCCAGTTACATCCGCCTTTGTCGCTCTGACCCAACTGTAAAATCCGGTAAGTCATCGAAGAAATATCTACAATGGCAATATACGCACTAGCTTGTATACGGCGATATTCTCGTAATTCCTTAGTTTGATCGGGGCCCTTGATTTTGCCCCAACCTGCCAGTGGAACAACAATGGCTGTCGCGTTGTCTTCGCCGCCTAGTTCTTGGGAAAAGTCGAGGATCCTTTTTGCTGCTGTTCGTGGATCAGGAGCATCCCGTGCAAGATCCACAATCTCGTCATCCGAGAGAATAGAGGATATACCGTCGGAAACAAGAACGAGGTATGCCCACTCTTCCCCTGAAAGCAAAATTTCAGGATAGGCGGAGACAGGTGGAAGGTGAAAGCGCACCGTTTAGTAGTTTGGTTCTGACTTCGGGCTCAGGCGTAACGCCAAACTTCTTGTATCTTAGATCACCTAAACTAGAACCAATTCGCATGTGGGTAAGGTTGCCGCCAAAAATAGTGTGCAGAGGAACTTACCATCTCGTGTTGGTCAGCGCCCCCATCCACCGCGACTCTCCAAATGAATCTGTAATCAATGAGGAGCCCATCATCCTTCGCAGCCGAATGCTTTCGACTCGCGCGTCTGCGTGGTGGTTTTCAGTCATAGGGAAAGCCTTGCCTCCATTGACCGAGCATATCATCACCCTTGTATCTCTAAAAATACAACAGAGTGAGACTTTGACTGGAGCTGATACTGACGAAATGGCCTTACCCGCAATGAGCAACAGTCAACGCCAGCTTTTTGGCAGAGAAGAAGGGTGTGGCAGGGGCGTCAAGTGAATGCAATAACGCAACCGACGCCGTTGCACCACAAGCCTGTGACATTGGGTCACTGGATAAATTATGGTCGACCTGGAAGAAAGTCAAGGTTGCGCGGGTTTCTAGGTCAAGAAGCTCTTGACTCGGGGGATCTGTTATCCAGGGTGCAAGCACGCCTCCTCTGAACCGTTTGAAATATCCGCCAAGGCTTCGGATCCAGTCATACAATTCCGGGATAGAGCTTGCTTTTGAGGATTCGAACAGTCCGTGTAGTTCTTGGCGAAGGTATTGAGAGACTCCAGAGCCACCATGTCTGCGACAATATAAATTTAAACCCAGTGTATAGGAGACGAGGAACGTACCCGTCGTATACCCCGACGAACACGACCTGACGAGAAAGCACTTCCGATACTAGTGATGGGTCCCAGTCTACCCCGAACCGCTTCTTGACGCTCAATTGCAGCTCTTTGGGATCCAAGGAGAGAGTTGAAAAGCCATAGAAGTCTTCTTGATGACTGGAAACGAAAAGGAGTTGGCCCTGGGTGAAAACACACGAACTTTGCCAACGTACCTTCTGTCACCTCGGTCGTTGGCTACCCCAATGACTTTGGGAGAATTTAGTGGGACGCGGATATGACCATCTGCAGCCAGGTTTAGAAGCTAAGACATCAACTTGAAGCAAGAGGGGGCTCACGGGGTGTTTCTACACGCACATAGTCGTGATACCGTGCTCCCCTGAGACGCGAATGGGTGGAGGAGGTTGAAGTTTGCGCCGCGAATTGTCGGGCAGTAGGAACTCGTCGGAGAGCAAGCATGCTCTCTTTTGCTTCTAGTAAAGGTACTTGCTCTGCATCACCCGAGGGTGAGTGCAAGAGGCAGGAAACGGAGCGCCGCAATAGCGGGATAAGGTTTTGTGAAGAGACAGCTACGGTGATGAGGGCAACCCGACGTCACAAAGCCGGGTTGATGGGTCCGTACTACTACTCTCAGTGGATGCTCAGCGTTGGCTCAGGGTCAGCGTACCGAAAGCGCAGATATACTGCGGTCTATTCTACGTTCGGGATCATGAAAAGCTGCGACTGGTATTGGGGATCCCAAATGCTGTGAGTGAGGGTCATGATGCGATTACCGAAGAACATGCGCAACACTCTTGCTCTTGGTATATGACCGCGACGACATGGGGGGCAACCAGTCCACCCCGAAGATAACTGCACAGGACCGCGCGATTTTAGAGTTCGTGTCTAGTTTCTTATCTCGAATACTTGCCATTGAACATCTCCGTTTCCAGTCTCAAGCTTCAGCGGGATAAGGTTCGGCAGTACCAGAAGAAGGTGAGGGTGTCTACCGTCCAGCCCGACCCACGTTGTTGATAAGTCCATAGATTCAAGGGGTACTGGACCGGGAAGAGGCTATTGCTCGAGCACATCTGGAGGCTGGGCGGAAGGATCGTGCTCTCATTGCACTACGGCAACGGAAGTACCAGCAGAGCTTGCTCCAGAAGACGGACGGCCAGCTCGAGAACCTAGAGCAACTCGTGCGCACGTTTATTGCTCCTGTAGCTGCCCAACTCATCTCTGTTCACAGGTCTCTACCATTGAATTCTCTCTAGTCGAAGTCTCCGTCTTGCATGGCTTGAAGCAGGGCAATGAAGTTCTCAAGGACATTCACCGCGAATTGAACATTGAGAGCGTTGAGAAGCTTCTGGAGGAAACAGCTGAGGCACGGGAATACCAACAGGTACGCAGCCTCCCTCGCACATCCTGGTCGACACCGGGATACCCAACTTTCACCTCAGGAAATCAGTGAGATGCTCTCCAACAACCTTACCATGGACGAGGAAGAAGCTGTGCAAGAGGAGCTCCGCCAACTCCAAGCAGAAGTAGTAAGTGCACCCGGCATTGTGGTGCATTCAATGTCTAACTTATAGTAGCAGGAAGCCGAAGTACAGAAACCGGTCGTGCTACCATCAGTCCCAGATACACAACCGGAAACGAGAGTGGAAGAGGGAGAAGGTGAGCAGAACACTAATAGATACTATATCTCTTCGGAAGGACTTGACGCTATTGCAGAACCGGTACCAGAAGGTCAGCGCTCCAAAGTCGCTGTGCCAGCATGATACTAGTAACTCGGTCGACTTTGTTCATCACCATCCGGAAAAGTCGCCAAATCCATGTTTGCGTTTCTTCTGCGTTTCCCCTGGGGCACTTGCCGCTCCAGCAGCTTCCGCGGGCCTCTTTCGATTGAGATACTTCCCAACCCCACCACCCGTCTCTCCAGTACCGAATGCTGCGCTGTTCGATCCAACCTTGAGGCCAAACCAATTCACGTCGTCCTTCTCTTCAGGAGCCGGCTCAGGCTTGGTTGTCTCGGCTCTCCTTGCTAATTTTTTGGCATGGCGCGTCTTGTAATCCTCAAACGGATCTTGATATCTAGAGACCGTCAAATATTAGTACCAATATAATAATTGGCTATCCAAGACAGACTCACATTACAACCTCGGTTATCTTCACGATTTTTGAGGGTCGGTCTGTACCAGCCTTAACGGGGAGCTTCTCCAAAGCGTCAAGGACATCTTCTCCACCAACCAAATTCCCAAAGACGGTGTGTTTTCGATCTAAATGAGGGGTAGCTTTGAAAGTAATGTACCACTGAGATCTGCAAGAATGCCGATGAGTAACTAATTGGATACTCCTGCCGAACGACTGCTCACCCATTGGTATTGGCGCCTTTGTTAGCCATAGCCAGAGTTCCACGACTGTCATGACTGGCTGCGCCTTTCAAATCATATTCATCCCGGAACGCAGTTCCCCAGTACGATTCTCCACCCGTGCCAGTCCCCGTAGGATCTCCTGTTTGAACCTTTAGGCTGTGTCAGCAGACAAAAGACTTTGATATTACAGAACGCACCATAAATCCAGGCACCAGACGATGGAAAGGAACATCGTTGTATTTTCCCGTACGTGCCAACATGAGGAAGTTGTAGCAAGTCTTCGGAGCCTGAGAAGGTGAGTTGGTACAAATTTGTGAACGGGAGTATGAATTGAGACGAACCTTTTCGCAATAGAGCTCCAAATTCAGGCTTGCACCACCAAGGCTCGTAACTACGCGCACATATGCCCGTCGCTTGCCCAAGTCTTTCTCTTTCCCCTTGCCCTTCACGGGCTTCGAGATTTCTTCGAACATGAGCTCTTCCTGTGACTGGTTAGCAATGCGAGGACACCAATTTAAGGCTCCAGACATACCTCGTCCCAAAGCAATTGAGAGTTCCCTTGCACATTTGGATCAACCGAGGTCGATGTGAGGGAGGCACCGGGCAAGCC
Source organism: Candolleomyces aberdarensis (assembly GCA_004126415.1). Classification (NCBI taxonomy): domain Eukaryota; kingdom Fungi; phylum Basidiomycota; class Agaricomycetes; order Agaricales; family Psathyrellaceae; genus Candolleomyces; species Candolleomyces aberdarensis. The sequence goes on along the minus strand of SDEE01000566.1, from coordinate 11,992 downwards.
TGTTGAATATGGCGATATGTTCCCTAAGAGCGACGGATCAGTTGAGCGAGCCAGTCGTAGTGCGTGAGTCCTTACACGGTGTAGGGGCTTTTGTTTTTCCTGGCTGTGCTGCTGCAGCGGGCTTAGCGGGACCAGGCTTTGCAACCTGTTTACCCTCAGCTTTGCTGGTAGGGACCGAAGCAGGAGGCATTCCATGAGGGTTTTGCAGGGTGATGACGTCCTCTCTGATTCACCAGCTTCAGTAAGAGCGGGAATGGTTGATTCGAGACGTACTTTTTGAATGGAACCTCGGCGACTAGGTCCCTGTTGCCTTTGATGCTCTCTGCGAGGAACACATTCCCTGTAGTGGCAATTGCCACGATGTGCGAGTGTTCGCTGAACGGCTTGAATGAGATAGGATCATGAATCTCCCCAGTGGCCTCTTTTCGGCTGTAGTTCAGTTTGATGAGATCTGAGGGCTTGAGGGGTTCCTTCGTGGTGGGGTGCGTATCATTGTGCTGCCTTGAAATCTATGAGACGACGAAAGCCCATGAGAGCAAGGCCAGGACTTACTTTAACCAAGGAATAATGTTCACAAGATCATATACGTCCCCAGTTCCATCAGCGTTCCTTGCACAGACTGGATGGCTGAAGGGCTGAAATGAAAGTGAGCAGCAGTCGAATGGAACCGCTACGGCAGCTGAGGCCTCTTGCTTGCTGTGAATGGACGTCAGGCGAAGGTCACCATTTCAGGAGGAAGAAAACTCACCCTCTGTAACCAACAGACGATGAATGGTCGCCATGAAGACCGGCATGTTCAGCATGGGTGATATAGAGCTTGTTCGAGTTTCCGTGGCCCATGATTGAAGTGTTCGAGTCCAAGTTCACCGCAGAGTCCACCGCTCATGTAATGTTGCATCCCACCTTCCCCATTTGGAGACCGAAGACTGTCAGAGCTTTTCTTTCCGCTCCGGCTACCTCTTCATGCTCTCCCTCGCCTCTGCTTCTCGGAGTCGCAGTCTCTTGGAGGTCTACTCCTGGTGCGCCTCGTCAAAGCCCACCCGGCTCTCCCAGAACTCTGCAATCCTCGCTTCCCGGCCATGTAGACATCCACCGCACCGCCGACTTCAGCAGCTCGCAAAACTCGACGACCAGGCACCAGCAAAAAMTCATACCGAGTCTCGAACGCTCAACAAGCCTGTCAACTCTTGGAAGGCTGCCAACGCTCCCCCACTCCTCGACCCGGACACAGCTNATTGCACACGCCTTGAAGGGAGACAGCGAACACCTTTACCGCTGTTTGGCTTCTTCCTTGCAACAAGGCGACATTGACTCCGTCATTCGCCTGTATGATCGCTACGCAAGCGAGTATCAAGCAGCAGGGTCCGTAGCAGCAGAAACTTCCCAGCCAAAGCAATGGGTCGAGGAGCTAGAAGTCGAGGACGAGAATCGCCAGCGCGCCCTGCTCTGTGCAGTGACCGCGCATGCCATGAAACGATCCTTTGAGCCCCTCCTACACGCGTATCTCAAGGCAGGCATGCCCCAGATCACTCGCAGTGTCAGAACCGAACATTCGAAGAAACTCTCGACGTCGGAGGGACATGAAGCCACGATACTATTATACATCCACAAGCTTTCGATCGCCTATTTCGTCTCCAACCCCGGCTCCCTTGCAGGATACGTCAAGGCGCTATCAAGAGGCAGTGCAGCCCTGACGTTGTCAAATCTTTATCATCGCATTCTCGAAGCCATTAAGGGACCAAACCCATTCGTTGCTGCTTGCGAATCCCACCAATCGTCCCTTCCACTTTCCATGACCGAAGTTGCCTGGGCCGCTTTCCTCCCAGGTTTCGTACGATGCCAGAGGAAGGACCTTGCTGAAAAGCTCTGGTCTGACCTTAATGAACTGGGAGTTCGTCGAGGTACCGGTCTGTGGACAGCCCTCATCGACAGTTTCGGTCCACTCCGACTCTCCGGTCCAGCTATCACAGCTTGGGCACAAATGATATCGGAAGGTGTCAAACCGGATGCTCACACCTACCAAGCCATGATTGAAACGCTTTTCCGGGATAAGCAACCTCAGCTTGGATTGCAGAAGTTTGTCGAATTCCAGCAACAACTAGAAAAGGACACGGATCCTGTTTTTCGCCTTACCGTGTACAACACCGTCCTGGATGGCCTTCTCCGGAACCAACTCGCTCCCAAGGGGCTAGAGTTTGTAGCAATGATGAAGAAACTGGGGCCCGCGCCAGACGTCATCACGTACAACACACTCCTCAAGCACTACTATCGACATCGAGATTTCAAAGGTCTTCAGAATGTCATCGCTGACATGCAAGCAAGCGAAATTCAAGGCGATGTTTATTCGTTTACGACGATCCTAAGCGCGCTGTTGAGGGCCAAGCGAAAGGACGCGTTGGAGATGGTTTTGCAGTGCATGGAGGAGCAGGGGGTCGAACCGAACGTTGCCATTTATTCTGCGTTGATCGACCATCAACTACGCATGAATGACGAGGGCCACCTGCGCGCGTCTCTCAGTCTTCTCCAGGACATGGAACGGGATAAGACTGGGAAGCTTTCACCCAACAACGTGACATATACGTCGTTCCTCACCAACCTGCATCGGGGGAGGTGGCTGTCGTTGGAGAAACGGGAGTACTATCGACAAGATGTGCTGCGGCGTATGCAGGACCGAGGCATCAAATTGACACTCCCGGACTACCACATCATTCTCAAAGCCGCCTTCGAAGACGAGGATAGCGACCACAGCGTACGAAGTGCGCTGTGGTACTACAGAGATATCAAACGGAGAGGCATTCCGTGTGTCAACACGACGTTCTATATTCTGCTGGCAGGCTTGATCGAACACAAGGAATGGGAGTTTGCTCGAGGCATTGTACAGGACATTCAACTATCAGGCATCAAAGCGTCAGCTAGTCTTTTAGGCTTGATGTATGTAGTCGGACAACAAACATATACGTAGAAATAGTTTCCCGCAATAGACTGGTGGTAATGTTATGGCCGATCCGCTTTCTTGGTCCTTTCACCCAAGAAGAACGAGGTTCCGAGTCCTACACGAAGATACCGTGCGTACACTAAAGATAGGTTAGTTGGGCCACATGTATGGCAAAAAACCCCGGACGTACGCAAATGGCTGCACCGACGACCTAACCACTTCCCGACGAAAGGGAGCAACACGACACCAACCAACTGCTGCAGCTGCTCAATGCTTTCTTCCCATTCCTGCTGGGCTAGCAAGTATTCGTCCTCGTCGTAGGACGACGTTGTCGATCGATCATCGTCGCTGAGAGACGAAACATCGGAGTATGGCATGACGACGAAGGTGTTCCTTCCGAAGCAAAAGCCCTGTTTGCGGTTTGTAGTGTGCCCGCGTGTGCCAAGTCGGCGGACCGGCGAACTCTGGTTGTGTGTTGGTGTTTGTTTCTGGAGTGCTGACGTAATATCGTGATCTCATTAAAATCAGACAGTGTTCAGTTGATGCCTGTGCTTGGCATTCGCCCCAAGTGTTTCTGCGGACAGAAATACGATAAGCACTTGCTAGAACGTCGCCATAAAGATGGCACATAGTCCTACGCGCGAGGATGATGCTGAGGTTGGGTGTGAAACCCACCGTCCCCGCCGTCTTGTTGGACAAGCGCTTTTATATACCATCTCGGTGTTTATTAGCATAGGCGTGTTTCTGGTAAGCCGTTCAGCGAATATGGTATTCATCGTGGCTGAAATTCTGGTAGTTTGGATATGACCAAGGGTATAGTCTACTGCTTCTCCGAGGCATGCTTATCGCTGAACAGGAATTTTAGGGTGATGAGTGGGATCATCACAGGTCCCTATTTTCGAAAGTACTTCAACTATCCGGGGCCGCTCGAAGTCGGCACCATGGTTGCTGTACTGGAAATTGGGGCTTTCGGTGTGTCCATACCTCCTCATCGCCTGAATGGTTTTTGACCATGAGCCGGTTAGTCACGTCCATCGCTGCAGGTCGAGTCGGCGATGTGATTGGCCGAAGGGGAACATTATTCGTTGGGGCCATGGTGTTCTCCATTGGAGGCGCCATTCAAACGTTTACAACTGGATTCTGGACTATGGTCCTAGGGCGAGTGATTAGTGGGTTCGGAGTGGGGTTGTTATCGTGAGTTCTTACCAGGTCTCGCCTTGTTCGAGTTAATGACACCAAGAGCCGTGATTAAAGCACTATCGTGCCTATTTATCAGAGCGAGATATCTCCAGCAAAACACGTCCGTTGCGCCTACGTATGTTCCCAAGGATTACTGAAACAATTCATCCGTTAYAGAGAGGTGCATTGGCGTGCATGGAGTTTACGTTCAATATCTTTGGCTACTCCTGCTCGGTGGTGCGTATATCCAAGGTTATTTGAAACGATTTCACTGCTGACACGGACGGCCCAGTGGTTGGACTATTTCTGTTCCTTTATAGAAAGCNACTTGGCGTGGAGGCTCCCACTGTTCATGCAATGCGTGATTGGATGCATTCTAATGGCTGGATCAATCGCTATCCCTGAGAGTCCTAGGTAAGTGTAATATGTTGTAAGCTGGAGCCAGCGGAATTCTGACCTGCTCTCCAGGTGGTTAATCGACGTTGGGAGAAACGCAGAGGGTCTCCGGGTAATCGCCGATCTTCATGGTGGCGGTGATCCGGCGCACCCTGTGGTTCAAATGGAATACGACGAAATTGTGGACAAAGTCACGGAAGAGGTAAAGTCACCCAAAGAATTTACGTTCAGCGTCCTAAAGCACCCTTCAAGCGTGAATCTGGTGGAGATAGGACTTATGCTGGGATGTGGAAGCGATATAAGCGTCGGGTGTTGCTAGCCATGTCTTCTCTCGCGTTCGCGCAGCTGGTATGTCAGCCTATGCATTCCGACCTTGTCGCCTTACTAGAAATATTCGGCAGAATGGAATCAACGGTAAAGTTTATTCAATCCCGACTCTTCTTTCAGTCATTTACTCTGTGCTTCTCTTTCAGTGATTTCCTATTATGCCCGTACGTAGCGGCTTTGCCTAATTCATCGCCAATTTGACTCACGAGTAGCATCCTAGCCCGGGTTTTCGAAGGTTCAGTCTCTCTCACTCCATCTCAACCGAATACTGACCGTGAGCCTTTTCGTACCAGAGGCTGGATGGATAGGCAGGGATGCGATATTGATGACTGGAATAAATTCAGTCATCTATCTTCTCAGCACGATACCTACGTGAGTATTTCCGAACCCTTAATTTTACCCAGGCTGAAGACATTCTCTTCAGGTGGGTATTAGTGGATAGATGGGGTCGTAGAGCCATTTTAATGTCGGGTGCTGTCGTGGTACGTCTCATATCGACAGCATCCTTTTTTTCACCCGATGCTTAGGGACCCATAGATGGCCTTGGCCTTGGTGGCAACCGGTTTGTGGATGCGCGTAGACGTTGCTCAAACACCGAGTGCCGTTGTTATTTGTGTGATCATCTTTAACGCCGCTTTTGGCTACAGGTGAGTTGAAGTTCGCGTTTACACCAGCGAGGTCCTGATTTCACACTCTTTGACAGTTGGGGCCCTATTCCGTGGCTCTACCCTCCTGAGGTAATGATTCAACCCTAAAATTTCCCATTCTTCCTAACGATAGCCGATGCCAACCAAACTAGATTTTGCCTCTTTCTGTGAGAGCCAAGGGAGTCTCCATCTCTACAGCCACGAATTGGGCTTTCAATTACCTTGTTGGGCAAGTCACGCCTTATCTTCAAGAACACATTCAATGGAGGCTGTATCCGTTGCATGCATTCTTTTGCGTGTCCAGCTTCATACTGGGTAAGAATCCTGATACTCGAGTGCTTCGAATTTGAGCATTGACATTGACATATGCCCCACTTTACTCTGACTAGTATACTTCCGTAAGTTGAAGTCAATCTCTTGTGAACGAAGATGCTTATTTGGCTTCGTTCACCACAGTGTTTCCTGAAACCAAAGGAGTACCTCTGGAGGAAATGGACGAGGTCTTTGGCGAAGGTGTGCTTACATTGAGATATAGGAAATCTTCAGCTGGCTGAGTAATGTTGTAGAAGAACGACAGGAAAGACTGGATGACTCTGACGATCCGGATTCGCTCTGGCATCCCATCGTCGGAGATTATGAACCTGCCAGATATCGATCAACAGAAGATGTTCAAGTTCGTCTGACAGCCGCGAACGAGAACAGTCACACCGTTCGGGGTGGTTTGCCCAGATTTTGAGCCGGCTGCACTACGCCGGTTCCAGACGTTACGAGTCAGTACCGCAGGAGAGCAACTGATGTTTGGATAGACCCATAGAGTAGACGATCGGTGGTATTATCAACAGAACTCGACCAATAATGACGTCACATTACCGATCACCATGCGGAACTAAACGCGTCGCTAAATTTGGCATCGCGCGATCCACGTGATCAATGCTCTTTTTCTCTTCGACCGTCACTCGGATTTGCCGACAGAATATTTGTCGCAGGCAATGGGTGCACATTGCTCATGCTCGAGGCATCAGTGTCGATTCCGGGTCGCATGAAAGTGCTCCACGCGTCCATAATGCTCCGAACCGCGCATCTGTTGGACAGCGCGAGCCAAGGACGACCTTTGAAGAGCTGGGAGTACATCCACCGATCGTTGCATCGCTGGGGGAAGCTTTCCCGAACATCCGGAACCCGACGGAAATGCAAGCCAGACTCATTCCTGCAATATTGGAAGGGAAGGATGTGCTGTTGAAGGACAGAACGGGGTCCGGAAAGTGAGTGACGATATGTTTGCCTGCCAGACGTACAACTAACTTTGACTCAGGTCCTTCGGACTTGTTCTGGCTTTGCTCAACAAACCGCGTCTGGTTTCGAAAGACGAGAGAAGACAGAACAAGCGCCATATAACGTCGCTCGTGATCGTTCCTCATCGTGAGCTGGCATACCAACTCCTCCACTGGATCGAGCGAATGGTGAATGTCGGTGAACATGCACCGCCACTATCGTCCATTGCACAGGTTCTTGTGCGGGACGGACGTATGCACCTGGACACCGGTCTTCAAACACTCCAGAAAGAAAGCCCCCATGTGCTCATTGGCACACCGCAAGCTATAATGGACGTATATGAAGCGCACCCAAAGGTGTTACAGTTGGATACGCTGTCGAGTGTGGTCGTGGACGAGGTCGACTACCTCATCGAAACACTAGCAAGGAAGGATCCCGGGAAGAGTTTCAAAAGGGCGATCGAAAAGGCGAAAAGGAAACTTCAGGCCCATCCGGGAACCACGAGGCAGCTGCTGGATGTGATATACGCAAGGAGGAGAGAGGTTAATGCACGGAGGCAGGACGAGCCGGGTCTGGAAATTGCGAGACGAAGAAATGGCCAGCCGAGTTCTACACCGATGCCTCCGTCGCCTCAGCTCGTTGTTTCGAGCGCCACCTTGCGGACTCATCTGAGAAACTACCTCTACGACGAGAGTGGGTGGCTGGACAAGGACAACGTGGTCAAGATCTCGGGCACAGGAGCGAAGCCGGCGGAGGAGGTGCAAGCGAACGATGGCACCCGAAAAGAAGGCCAAAACGCGTCGGTTGAGCACTCTGTGCTCCTGGTGTCAGAACAACGTGTACGCAATATACCTGGCTCTGCCACTGGAGCATCATCAGTGCCCTCACTCGGAGAAGAAGCTGTCAACGGAGAGACAGGAGCATGCAAATCGGTAAATGAAGCTGATGATATTGATCCTGGTTTAATACAAAGTGGGTGATTTGCATACTATATCGAGGGGGACAGGAAAACTCATGGCACTGCGTCGCTAGAGTACTCGACGACCGCGTCGCCATACAACCCATCCATGATGGAAACGGTGGCAGCAGCGTTCGCGCTGGACGTGCCTTCGATCGCGCTGCTGGTCCTGCCGTCATCGGCACCCGTGCAAAGAGCGGTCTGGGAACTCCGAGAGCTCGGGGTGGACGCACACGGCCTGGATCTGGAGAGCAGTGCCAACGGGCGATCCTACCTTGCAAGCGGTGGAGGTGCCGAGACCTCGCGTGCCAACCCGGTGCTGCTGGTGTCTACGCTGGCGACGACGCGGGGCCTGGACTTGCCTGCGCTGAGCCACGTCTTTATCTACGGGCTGCCCGAGGGCGACAGAGTGAACGGCAAGGCGGTGGACGCGTATGTACACATCTCTGGACGAGTGGGACGGTTTGGACGGCCTGGGAAGGTGGTGAGCGTGGTGGAGGAGAAAGAGAGCGAATCGGACTCGGACGAATCAGCATCTGGCGAGAAGATGGCTCGGATTCTGAGGGCAGTCGGAGTTGGGCCAGTGCAGTTCGCAGCGTTTGCTTAGATAATTTAAATAGTATTTAAGAAGTTTGGAAGCTGATGATGGGACGTAACCGCCAAAACTTGAACTGCACCGCCAGGAGCTTGATCCATGCATGCCWGTTTCTGTGGCTGACCTACTTGAAATGCCCCGTCTGCTCTAAGTTTGTGGCGTCCTCTTAGCACCATCCCACCACCATCATGCGTCTGCCGCGATGGCCAGCTGTCCTGCTCGCCCTCGCCGCGCTCGGCGCTGCCCAGGACCCCCCCTCGACGTCCCCGCCCGCCTCGACCACGTCCTCGCCGTCCGTGTCCCTCTCTCTCACGACGGGGAGCATGACCATCGCAGTCCCGACCACCATCGCCAACACCCCCACCCAGGTCCTCACCGTAGTCCCCGCCGTCTTCAACGTCACCTACACCCTGACTCCCTCGGCCACCCCCACTTCCAACGACACTGCCAGCGCCTCCCCCACACCCGAGCCCATCGTCTTGGTGAGTCCATCCCACGGGCTAATGATGCCGTCGTCATTGATCGTGACATCACCGCCAACTACAGGACACACGGGTGGATCCTGCATTCGGCGTCCTGGGCGTGATTCTCATTCTCACCGGTCTTCCATCTGCCTTCTGGGGCCACAAAAACCGATGGTGCGCCTTTTCGTTCCCCTTGCACTGTCTTTGCTGACCCTCCCACAGGACATCGTTCTTCCTGATTGGCTTCTACACCCTCTCGCTCACATGCTTCGTCCTTATCTTGAAGTTTGGCATTTTGCCAGCGGTCAACCCTCCTTCAAAGACCCTTAGAGGCATGTTCGTAYTGGCGACCACAATAGCTGGGTTCGCCGGAGGTGCCATCGCCATCTTCTTYTGGAAGGCTGCTCGCTATGGGATCGGTTTCTGGGGCGGCTTTGCCTTCTCCCTCTGGATCCAGAGTTTCAATAATGGCGGTATCATCAAGCCAATTGGCTTCAGGTGGATTTTCTACATTGGTGCGTTGCCTAAGCTCCTCTAGTGTACCTTTAATTCAAAANTAACTTTGTAGGCTCCGGTGTTGTTGGATTTGCGCTTTGCACAATACCAAAGGTAGGCCCGTTCCCTCCCCTTTGGGCCAGAAAGCTAATGTCCATCTAGATTCATTACCACATCTTGCTCATTTCCACGGCCTTCGTCGGTGCTACTTCGTTCATGTTGGGTGTCGACTGTTTCACGACGGCTGGCATGAAAGAGGTAATTCTTATCACTCTCTCCTCGCCCAAGCCACGCCTGACACCTAAGCTTAGTTTTACATCTGGAACCTCGGCTTCCCCTCCCTTTTCCCAAAGTTTGTCCAGAATGGCATCCAATTCCCGGTATCTCAGCAAATGCAAATAGAGTTGGGCCTCACCGGCGCCGTTGCACTCATGGGTATCGCCGTTCAACTCCGCGTCCTCAAGGTTCTCCAGAAGAAGCTGCGCGAAATTGCAGAGGAGGAAAGGAAGCGAGATGAAGAAGCCGAGGTGGAAGCTGCTGGGAGATTTGACGAGATTCGACGGGAGCAAGAAGAGTGGGAGAAGGAGCATCCAACCCTCTCTAAGCATGGCCGGCATGAGAGTGCGTTGTCAACTACCCCCTTGATGAAAGACCGAGATGGTTCATCTACCCCCACCACCGGCGATCGACTGTCTTCGTATACCCCTCACGAAGAAGGCCGTACGCGCGCGATTTCTGGCCTTTCTGAGCTGAGGGCAGCTCCCGCCTCCGAAGAGGAACTGCGAAGGGCGACGAGATACATGCAGGGCTCGAGTGTTTTGCCGACCCTCGATCTTGGACAAGGAATTCAGGAAGACGTACCAACTAGCTTTATCTCCGCAGAGCTTGCTCACAAGACAGCTGCTGAAATCCAGGATATCAAGCGCAAGGAGGAGTTGTTGACCGAAATCCAGAACATCCGCAAATCAATCGATATTCTCAAGTCGGACTCTCTGACGCCGAGCGATCCTTCCCGACGAGCATCTCTGTCATCGAGGCGCACGTTGAGTGTCGACGCGAACCATGCCCTAGTCCCGTCATCATCGCATGCTCGACCACCTCGTGCAACCGATCCCCGTACTAGAGCGCAATCCATGGAATTTTCGGCGTTGACAGCACCGTTGGCGGATCCCATTGCGAGACCTACTAGCACCCCGCTGCAGGACACGAACTGGGATTCGTACATCCAAGAACGCAAGCTCCTTCAGCCACCTGCAGGCGTTACGGCCCCTATTCCGACCACTACGTTGGCTTCTTCGTCTGCCAATCGACCGCCACTGGCACCTGCGGTTCAGGAAGCTCTTACCCAACGGAAGCGACGGGAATCTGCTGTTCTGATTTCCTCTGGAAGCACCCATGACTCTGTTGGCTCGTCCGCTGACGACGTTCCATTGGCGAAGATAGCGGGTAGGGAGCATAGGACTAGCCCCAGCAATATTCCCCCTCAATTGCTGGGCCGCTCCTCTCCGTCGCATCAACCGCAACAAAATTCCGTTCAGATTCTACCTCCCCGCCGACCTTCAGGACTTATTGTTTCTCCATCGCCTCAGCCTTCGCCGGGAGTACGCGTCAAGACGTTTGAAGAGCTGAATGAACGACATCGGGAAAAGATGAGGGATATCCAGTCTCCGCTCACGAAGGCTGAAAAGGAGAGTGCAGAACTCGAGGCTGCACGCAAGCGTTGGGAGCGGTCAAAGACGCAGGAAAAGGAGGCGATGGAGAAGAAACAGGCCGAAATGGCGGCGTACTTGGAGAAGGAGAAGAAACGGCGACCGTCCGATAACGAGGGCAGGAAACAGCGGCATCCCAGTGATGATATGCGCCGGAGACATTCGCGCTCGATGAGCGGAGACCGGCTAGCGGGGATGGGAGGAGGACATCATGACTCTTCTCGGCGACTCTCCACGCTAAAGGTGGAGGATTGGCAACGGTATCAGCAAGACACCGATCCCAGGGCATCGTCATCATCGCCGACGGGTGGGATGAAACGGGATTCGAGGAGTACGCCGGTGAATGCTGTTCCGTTCCCTGCTGACACGCGACGAAAGAGTAGGGACTATTTGAACTAGGGGTTCGGTCAGCAGGTTGGTGGTGTTTTGTTCCCCCTTTTTCTTTCTTCGTTTATGACTACATCTGCTTTGAATCATTACATCGAAGGACTTTCACATCTTGGACAATTATCACAAATTACCCAGTATTTAGAACACTTGACATTTTTCTTACGATTTGTTATGCTCGCTATCCTCTCGGTTTGTGACGCAATCGGACCTTGGTCATTCCCCTCAAATTGTTATATTACTGGCAATACATACTGTATTCAGAACCGGCCGTCCCCAATCTTGGAGAACTGGTCGTCTGCCCGCTCAAACGCCGAGCCCTATTTCATTCTCTGGGGTTCCCGGTGAATAGGCTTTTGACCGGGGCCAGTAAGATGTGATGCACTTCTCGTTCAATTCGAGAGATTTCATAGGCTGGACTGGGCTTGTCGACAGAGTTCTTAGGTCGGCAAGCAAGCCTGACATCATACAGGGGCAGCGTGCAAGAGGGGGAAAGAACAAAGCATGAGGATTTGAAATGGCAGGAGTAAAAATGGAACGGTCGAGAATGGGGGACGAATGGAGCGGTCGTGCGAGATGACTCTGGGTCCTTTGGARGAAAATTTGAAAGCCGCCTGAGGGGTGGAAA
>SDEE01000565.1:0-33321 GCA_004126415.1 Candolleomyces aberdarensis | reverse complement strand
GCGATGATGGGGGAGGCGACCAAACTGGTCGACCGAGAATATTCATACAACGGGGGCGAAATAAAAGATAGGTGTGGGTAAGGGATAAGCGAATAACGGGGTGAAGGGTGAAGGTGTGCAGGTCTAAAAGAAGGCGGAGGTTGCGGAACCACGCATGAAAGGGGGGGAAGGCGAAGGAGTTTTTTGGTTCTGCGAGTTGAAGTGCAGATAGCTGGCTAGACAATTCGAAAATTCTGTTTTCGAGAGCGAGATAGGCACCAAAAGACAAACAGAAGAAAAGAAAGGGCGAAAAGAAACAGAGAAGCAAAGGCATTTAGAGTTTGGGAAAACTGAACCCAATTGGAGCTCCAGATCTATAATCTAGACGATGTCCCAAAGATCTTCAAGAGCGCAGCAGAACTACGAAAAAAGTCGCTTCAGTTCACGATAATAACTCAAGAAAGGTGGGAACAGACCTTGCCACAGGCAACGCTTGCACTAAGCGGATACTCGCTGATACTGATCTTTGCGTCTACGTATGCATCCGCGAAGTCATCCTTGCCCCTAGCCATAGCACCAACGAACACAGCGACATTGTGAGTGGTAGGCAAAGTGGGCAGGTAGCGCGAAAGCTTCTGAGTGGGTGCATCGCCAGACAAAGCTACGCAATGTCATTAGATATGGTATCCCACGAGGAGGATCGTAAGAACGTACTGAGCTTGATCGTGTTCGGGGGAAGATGATCTATGATGGGGTTCTTTGGAAGGTAAATGGTAAGAAAGGTGTCGTCAAAACAGGTGGAAGAAGATGCGTACCTTGATGACCTTGAGAAGTTTTTCAGGGCCATTCACACCTCTAATCGAAAGCTTGTGGAGCAATTGGACTGGGAGGGGTGGATTAGTTGACCAGAAGCATGTGAGAAAATGAAGTACGTACCCATGAGACCACTGAACCGCTTGAACGTTCTTGGGATACGAACGTGCGGGTTGACCTCGATGAGAACGCCTCGCGCAGTGTGGATATACACTTGCAACAGCCCAGCCTTGTTCAAAGGAGAGTCGAGGAGAGTGAGGAGGCACTAGAAAAATTTTCAGCAAAGTGGAACGACGAAAGGCGGCAAAAAGCATACCTGATGGGTAATATCAGGCCTGGCGTCTGCAATATCTCTCCCAGTCTTGGCCAAAATACCCTGATGGTCGTCGCAGTTCAGCAGGGTATACTTGGCCTCTCCATCACCCTTGCCGTGCCTCCTATCACCTCCCTTGGAGCCTCCGCCCGAGATCTTGTATGCCTCCAAACACGCCTGCTCCAAAATTACATACAATTTTCGCTGACCCTTCGGAGCCACTTGCGCCTGCACGGGAAGCATGGCAGGGTTTGCAACATGCTGGACTGGCGTGTAGGGGTTGGGGTTCTGCATCATGTTGTTGCGAGACTTTGAGGAGGGCAACGGACGCGTTGGACGCTGGTCAGCTACTTGAGGCTGTTGAGAGTCTTTGTCGCGGGTCTGGTGGCCGTTGAGGGCTTTTGGGGACTTTAGAAGGTGGGCACGAGGAGGATTCGTGTTTTTAAGGATGGTAACAGGTTTTTGTGGCTGTTGATGGATGTTGTTGCGATCGATATGAGGATTTTCGGGGAGCCTCTGGGTCTGATGCCGGACCGACCGCTCCTCCACTTCCATCCCACCACCATTGATGCCGCCCCACTCCTCCTCTCCGTCCTCGACGTTGGTGTTGCTGTACGTGGGCTCGGGGCTAGGGCTCTTCTGCCGACGTCGCTGCGCAGGCCGTTCGCCCGGGCTCGACTTTGGACGTGGCGGTGGTTCGATTTCGCCCCTGGCCTTGACGCTTTTCTCATAGGACGGCGTGGGCTGGAGAAGCGACGAGTATGAGTTGTCGTTGCTGCTGCCAGAGTGCCTGCGACGCCGAGCGGGGACGGTGGTGTTCTCCATGACGGTGGTGGTGGGAGGGATAATAGACTGGGGATCAGAAAGCCAACGGGGCAGGTGTTACCAAAGAGAAATGATTAGATTTTGAACATCAAGCGCAGCTTCGGACTCTACGGCAAAATGTCCCTACAAGAATTTAGAAAACATGACACGTGCGCCTCCTTCCTTTTCCGGCCTCCCGCCCTCCGGTCTCCCCGCTCCATCCAAGGCTCTCGCCGGCAGCAACCACTGATAGCAGTTTCTAGCAGTCTCCTATTTAACGTTTACTAGGTGGTTTCTCTGAGACTCTGCTAGGCAGTACTATCATCAGACCACATTGTTCGTCCAGTTTGGATGCCATAATGCACTTCCCAAATGCGTCCGACCGCACTTACGCCCTTCTTTTCAGTTTCTGACGAGCGTGCTGCAAAACCTCGTGGCTGAACGGGTAGACAAGCCGCCTTTCAAAAAGTCTATTCTCGCAAGTCGACCGCTGACTAGGATCGGATCGATGCGCTATCGTCCATGTCAGGTGCCAGATGGTGGCAAGACCCCTTCCTTCTTCAGGATTTTTGAAGAGCTTCCTATGTCAGGGGACCAACGCCCTGCAATCAGACATCCCAGCCCTTACCCTGACGCACCCCCGGTTTTCAATTTACTTACTACCGGGACTTCGGCCACATCTCATCAAGCTGGTCTTGTGAACCTGCAGTACCTGCTATCTTTGTAGTGCACGTCTTTTACTGAATTCGCACCCGCTCATTTCGCTTAGCTTATCTCGCCTACGAATACTCCAACTACACGCCTAGGCAAGTATCTGCACCGATAGGCTCTTCTGGATTCTGTTTCTCCTTCTCATCGGCGGAGATATATCAACCTGTATCTACCGCGGTGCTCCAAGTCTTTTCTCGGTTAACGTTGCATCCGCCCGACCTCGTATCTAATCTATAAGTCGAAGACGAGCGCTTGTAGACTCGTCGCATCATACTCCTGGTGGTGCATCGCGGAATCGAATATTCTTTCAAACTGCTCAGCCATTCGTATGCTGGTCAGACTGGCTTCCTGTCCTCATACTGGGGCCATTTGGCCGTCGGACAAGAAGGAAAACTATTTGAACTTTGCACTAGTGTCGTCCCAGTCACCGACCGCCGAACGATGAAGACGGCCCCACTCCGGCAGCCATGACCGATTTTGAGGCTGACTAGGACAACACGCTCAGCCTGTCAGCCCCGTGTATCGTCAGCCTCTCTGAGACTTGAAAGACTTAAAAGGGGGGCACCAAGCCCTTCTGTTTCTTCACAACATCCCACCAACTTCCCCGATATCGTTCGTACTAAACCTCGACCCCGCCGAGGTACGCTTTTCCCTCTCTCACTCGCACTCGCTCTCCATCGCTGTTGCGCCTTGACTGACTTACTACGGGCCCGCCCTCACAGCGCAACCTGGCCTTTACCTCACCGTGGACCCTCCTCCTCCTGGTCGTAGCGAGCTGAATATCTGGGTGCGGCGAGACTTCCGCTATTCATCTCGCCGCTCGTCGTTTGCTTACCTCCCGTACCCATGCCTCCCGCAGATACCCTTCGTCAACGACTCGGACCGTCGCCATGCCTCCCCGGACCCGCCTTCGAACTCTCTACGCTTTTTTGAACTGACCCTTTGTGTTTTAGTGTTCCCTACGTGCCTCAAGACGCCAGTCGACGCACTGCGGTCGGGGCTCACGGCTGAGGTACGTCCGTCTTCGCATTTCACTTCTCCTCTCCGCTAACCGACCCCGCCCTTTCCCGTTTCTCTTTATCGACGACGGTCTGCCCTTCTCTCCAGGTCGGTCCCCGACTCGTGTGCTTCAAGATTCCAGGTGCGTGGTATTGCAGTTCCGATTCGAAGTCCCCCCCCCCGTCCTCCCCTTGTGCCTCTCAACCTCGTTACCTGAGTCAACCCTGCGATCGAGGGGTCGAGAAGGGGTACGTCTGTTGATTCCTGCTCTTCGCCGATTGTGTTTTGCTGACATCGTATTACAGTCTGGGGGAGCGTATTTAATAGACCATGCTCGCCCTCGCCCTTCTCGCACCCTCGATCCTCCGAGAGATTGAGAAAGCGTGCTGTGAGTTTCTGTGAGTTTATGTGAGCCTTGAGATGCGTTTTTTTTTTCTTTTTTTCTTTCTTCCTTCCTTCCTTTCTTCCTTCCTTTCTATCTTTTTTTCTTTGCCTGAGTTGACGATTGAGTATTTGAGATGAGGTGAGTCGTCCACTTTTTTCATTCCGCCATTCGTCTTTAGCTTACCGTTATCATTCTTTCTCTCCTCCAGTGTGCTGTGAGTTTATGTGAGCCTTGAGTTGCGTTTTTCTTCTTTCTTTCTTTCTTCCTTTCTTCCTTCCTTTCTATCTTTCTTTCTTTGCCTGAGTTGACGATTGAGTATTTGAGATGAGGTGAGTCGTCCACTTTTTTCATTCCGTCATTCGTCTTTAGCTTACCCTTATCATTCTTTCTCTCCTCCAGTGTGCTGTGAGTTTATGTGAGCCTTGAGTTGCGTTTTTTTTCTTTTTTTCTTTCTTTCTTCCTTTCTTCCTTCCTTCCTATCTTTCTTTCTTTGCCTGAGTTGACGATTGAGTATTTGAGATGAGGTGAGTCGTCCACTTTTCTCATTCCGCCATTCGTCTTTAGCTTACCCTTATCATTCTTTCTCTCCTCCAGTGTGCTGTGAGTCTATGTGAGCCTTGAGATGCGTTTTTTTTCTTCTTTCTTCCTTCCTTCCTTTCTTTCTATCTTTCTTTCTTTGCCTGAGTTGACGATTGAGTATTTGAGATGAGGTGAGTCGTCCACTTTTTTCATTCCGACACTCGTCTTACCCTTATTATTCTTTCTCTCCTCCAGTGGCGTTCTGATGTGAGGGTTCGATTGTTAGTTGTGTGCTTCAGGTTGCGGTTTTCTTTATTTTTTTGCGTGAGTTGATTCTACGATTGAGATTTTGAGATATGGTGAGTCGTCCACTCTTCTCGTTTTCGTCGGCGTTCGTCCTTGGCTGATCCTGATTAATCCTTCTCCTCCAGTGAGATAAGCTTTTGGATTTGTGAGTGTTGAGATGTGAGAGTTTGCTAAGCATGTCCGCTTTACTCCTCGGTCTTCTGTCTTTGCTGACTCCTACCACCTTGTCTTCAGTATCGGCCTAGAGCTTCTGAGAAAAGTGAGCGATTCGTACTTTCCTTTGCATGGGTTGACTACGCTATTGCGGGTTCGGGATGAGGTGAGTCGTATTGTTCTCGTTCCTTCTTCCGCCTTTTGCTTATTCCCCTTTCTTCCTGCGGCGCCGACCCGAGAAAGGAGTGTGATAGGTGTCTGTGGGCCTTAAGGTGCGATATTTTCTCTTTTCTTCTCCGATAGATCCCACTTCAACGGTAACTTCATTGGATTCTAAAACCTCATCAACGCTCTCGATATTACTGACGCTTTTCCAGTCTCTTGCAGTCGCAGTTCCAAGGCCGGTACCGACCCACATGCATCATCAAGCCTTCAAGGTGAGTGAAGTTCGATGCACACCGAGGATCCTTAGTACGCCGGTCGACTGACTTGCTCCAGGATGCTTACTGCACCCCTCGCTCGCGCTTTTGGTTCCGATTAACGATGGAAGAGGTGCGTCATTCCACATATCCGTTCTACCATTCCGTCGCTAATCTCTCCGATTAGAATCACTCAACGCCTATCTACCTACCTACCACCTATCTAGCTAGCTACCGTCCCTCCATCGCATGTTGCCCTCCCCCTCTTGTATCCCGAGGTGGGTGAGAGTCTTAGACTCTTTCCTCGTGCTCCCTTGTCGTGGGCCTCGGGCTTGTAGACCACACGGTCCCTTCTGGGGAGTCGTGGCGTCGACCAAGAGCACGTTCAAAAACCACTCTTCGTTGTGTACTATACATTTATACCAATGACCTTTTGTCGCTGGGAGAGTAGCGGTCGGGCCAAGACGCATGAGAGGCTTGGTCAATGGCGAGTGTTGTTTTCCTAGTTTCCCGGGTAGATACGACCGCTTCCTTCCAGTCTTTATGCTACGCATGCTTCAACACATCCTGACTCGGAGGTGTTTATTAAAATGAGTCCGCGGTGGGCCTGTACGGTGAAGCTGTCAATCAAGATCTTACCCATAATATAAATCGATTCTTTTCCAATCTCTCGAGGTGTCAAATAGCAAATAGAAGGGGACGTCACTGATCCTTAAGTATCTCAAAAAAGAAGTCCTCGATCAGTTTACAACATATGTACTCTGGTAATTGTTCTCGCTTCGACCTCAAACCAAATTGCCCAAACTCTCATCTTTAATGACAAGGTATTGGTACCCAAAAGGTAGACTCGAAAGCTGCATACCGGTTAAGATTCAGGCATTCCAATGTACGCCAATAGATTGTATTTAAGTGAGCGGCATTGCCTTGAGCCAGCCTTCCAGCGCCCTCTGTGTGATGTTCGGAAGACGGCATCGCAATGGCCACATAGCGTTCGCACACGTTGACGCACTTGGACCAAGGTCCGATACGCTCGCAAACTCACTGGCATAGGATCCATCGGAGGTAAGCTATGCGTACAGTAAAGCATTTGACCTCAAGTAGAGCACAAACTGAACCGTATCCTTGTGATATATAGTGAGTCAATATAACATCAGACACACCGGAGCAGTACTTATACCTGAGTCCCAATGCCGTAGCGGACCAAGGCAGGCTTGTTTCCATCAACCACGTCAGATTGCTCGAATTCGGGGGGAAGGCTCGACTCAAACGACGACGACGACGACCTTACGATCACCATGCCTCGTGGAGGCATCCCAGCGCTGTCCTCCTTGCTCTCAAGCAATGCAGTTCCAAGAGCTTGCGAAGCAGCCTCAGTCCAAGTTCAAATTGACCACATCGCTTCCCAAATTTCCCACCTGCGCTCTCAGCTTGACGGGCTTGAAGAGCAGCTCCGGTTACACCGCGCTGTGCTGTCTCCCATAAGAAGAGTACCAGCTGAAGTTTTGGGGGAAATCTACGGGTTCGTTCTACCGGAAGATTTGCTGTACGAAGACGAAAGGAAACAATTGGTGGATCTCCAGCTGGTTTGCAAAGCCTGGAGAGATGCGGCGCAACTCAAACACCGACTTTGGAGTGGCCTTTGCCTCAGTCTCTTTTTGCTCAAGCGAATCCCACAGGAGAAGATAGGTCGTTGGCTCAGCCGCTCGGGAAATATTCCGAAGTCCCTCGAGCTCTACGTTGCAGTTCACAACGACTGCGAAAGCCGGGATTCTCCGTGTAGATCGCATGCTCCAGGTCTTGCGACCCTGCTGGTGGAAGGAGGTCCCTTGGGTCACCTTTCCCTTAAATGTAGGCGCTCTCGGTGCATTCAAAACCTGTTGGGCTCGCGGGAACTTGTCGACGCGCCACAGCATCAACGTCCATGGGATTCAATCAAATCCGTTCTCCTCAAGGTCAACGATGGATGGGACGAGTCCCCTGACCCGACAAAGTCCATGTTTTCCCGCCTACCACCCAACATCACATCTTTCGAGCTGCATCTCCCAGACAAAGAGTATGCATTCACATTTGAATCCGATTCGGCCGACACACCCTTGCATATCCCACCGAGTCTCCTCGAGCGATTGACCTCCTTCGTACTTGTCAGCAATTGGGAGGGATTCAAGTGGCTCGAGTCAACGCTCCCTTTTTGCACCAATGTCGAAACGCTGACCCTCAATTTCAACGGCCCATGCTGGGTCTACGACAGCACCGAAGATCAAGTGCAGCAACGTCTACGTTCAGGGTTCCTCCTCCCAAGAGTACGCACATTGCTCCTGAAAAATGCCCACCAGCTAGACATCCTGTCTTTCCTGAGAACACCTCAATTGGCTGATTTGGACATCGACCTCCGTAACGATGGGGAAGACATGGATTGTGAGCTCACAGAGCTTGTTCTCGAATATATCGAGCGATCGAATTGCTTGGCAAGCTTACGGTGTTTCCGCCTCCGTAGGGTGCAGTTGGACGCTGAACAGCTGGCTGATACCCTTCGTGGCCTCCCCTCCCTGACCCACCTTACGCTGGAGAGTGTCGTTGTTGTTCAACATGCTTATCGGGACACCTTTGACTTACTCAAGAAGGATACCCCGCCCAGCCTACCACATCTAGAAGTTCTTGAACTCCTCAAATTCGACGCCCGATTTAGTACATTTTCCCTCTTCAAATTTCTCGAGTCGCGCCGGCCATTTACCATGGAAAATGGGAAGCCGTTGTTTAAAGGTCCACCCGATACTCTCAAAAAGTTGACGGTGACCTTTAAGCCGACCCTGATTTCGAAAAGGAGGCAATACATCGACACCACCAGGGTCCTTCAGGTTCTCAAGAAGTGGTGCGGAGTATCGATCCACGTTGGCCCAATCATTCAGGCTTACTTGTGATTAGCACATCACCCCTTAACGTCACATCACCCCTTAACGTCATTATACTTCGCTGAGACCATGACTCGGACGATTCAGTGTGTGTTTTTGGCATAATCTTTACTTAGACCACAAAACTCATTTGTGTCAAGCTTCAGATTGCTATTTTACGAATTCGATAACCCTTCTGTTGTCTCAGGTTAGTAGTTCCCTGTCGCTCCCATTGTACCTTGAGCTTCCCTCGCCATGGCTTTCTCGTTTTGCTTTGTATGTTGTAATTTTCCAATTCAGTGTCGATCGCCACCGATGTGGGAAAGCCGCCCATTGCATCAACGTACATTACCGCTGGACTTTGCCGGGTCCTTGTGGAACTGTGACTGCCATGACCCTTGGCAATTACACGGAACTTTCCGTGCTCTCGGGCTCCTCCCGAAGCTATATTCCTCACCAGTGACTCGGCTGGGAGCTTGCTTCCTTCGTTTTTCCATTTGTCTCTCTCCGCCCCCGCAATGCCGATATTCACATTGACAAGTTATGGACTACCCTCTGTGGCCTCCCTTTTTAACTCATGTTACATTGTGGTGCGGTGGTCAACATTGGTCCTATGGCCTACGCTAATTAGAAGGCCACAGTCACTGGTACTGTGCATCCTTAATACACTATAGATCGCGCATGCTGCTGTTACTATCGTTACCAGCGCTGGCGAGAGAGGAATGACTTCGACGTAGGCCTTCCAAGAGAGGATATCCCAGAACGGTACGGTCTGAATCACTACAGTCTCCCGGTACCCTGTAGCATCATCCGCCCAATATACTAGCTTTCCAAATTTGCATTTGAACGAATAGACCATAAATTTGACTACTGCTGCCGATCTAACCGATGTACAGGAAGTCGACGGGACAAGCGGAAGACAAATATGAGAAAGTCGACCCTTCGTGAGCTCGCACTACTTTCCTCCTGCCTGGGGTGCAGCTAAGACCAGCCCACCATAATTATCGACGAAAGTCGCAAGTCGGGGGAGATAAAATTTAGCTCTGCTGTTCTGCCATTGCGCTTGATGCGAATGCTGCCGTTTCCTGGGATCAACAACAGGCTGGAACGATGATCCCAGTGACCGAGGAAGGACATGATGTCTACGACAACCATGAGCTGATTGCGCCACTCGTTGGTGGTCAAGCAATCGTCGACTGAGCTTCCGAGGGGGGCAAGATAAAATAGGTAGGAACCCTGGTCCCAAAAGTACTTTTCGCAGGGGTGATAGAAGATGGTGAGACCGACATCTACAAGGTCGACGGATTGACAGAGGGGCCGAAGCCTCGGAGAAGGGATGTAATCCTAATACCCAATGTTAGTGTGATACCTGACTTTGAGCGATTGAAGGGGACATACTCCAAGTGGTTCATTCTGCCATGCCCGGCCATACGATCCATCCAACAACTGGGTTGAAGCTTTGTAGCGTGAAGGCCAGCCCACGGTTCGTGACACTGCCGATGGTGGCAAGTCGAGACAG
Source organism: Candolleomyces aberdarensis (assembly GCA_004126415.1). NCBI lineage: Eukaryota > Fungi > Basidiomycota > Agaricomycetes > Agaricales > Psathyrellaceae > Candolleomyces > Candolleomyces aberdarensis. The sequence goes on along the minus strand of SDEE01000565.1, from coordinate 23,513 downwards.
TCGAATTTCAGCTCTGCTTTTTTCCCATTGCGCTTTATCCGAATTCTACCATTTCCTGCAACCAACAGTAGCAAGGGACGACGATACCAATCACTAGCAAAAGACATGATTTCAACGCCGATCCTGAGCTGGTTGCGCCACTCGTGAAGCTGTAAGCAGCCATCGACTGAGCTTCCAAGGGGGGCAAGATAAAACACGTAGGCGCCCTGGTCCCAGAAGTATTTTTCGGAGGGGTGATAGAAGATAGTGAGGCCGACGTTTTCAAGGTCGACAGATTTACAGAGGGGTCGAAGTCTAGGAGAAGGGATGTAATCCTGACACCGAAAGTTAGTACTGAATTTTGAGTAATTGGAAAGGACGTACTCCAAACGGTTCTGTCTCCCAAGGCCGGTTGGGTGATCCATCCAGGGCTTCACCATACATGATCGTTTGCGGAAACAGTAGGATCGCCCTCCAAAGCAGGAGCGCCCTTATATATAGGCCATTCACCACCGCGCCCGTGATCCGATCAACGATTTCAAATTGATTTCCGCGGGTAGGTCAGCGCCACAGGTCCATGAGTGGACATTGTAAAATTTATTCCCATTGTGTTCCACGAAAAAGCGCGAGGAAAGCACAATATAAGTGACGCGTTGAAGAGTCCCCAAAGTTACCATGGTTCCAGCCTCCACACCGTCACGTTGGGCTCTCATTGTTCTATGCAATCATTGCAATCTCAGGTTACGGTTTCCTGTTACATCACTCAGGAGATTTTTGTGGCCCTCTCCTCCTCGTCGACCTCTCGGACCCAAGATGTAATCCATTTTCAAGCCCTATTGGCACCATCGACTGACCTGACGGGGTCATCGGCAGAGGGCATACAGCCATTTCCGTCGACGAACGAGGAATCACTGGCCTTCTAACAATGTCCTTCACGAATCATCTGCAAATTTGCACGGTCAGTTTTATCGTATTGTTGGCCTCACAGAGAGCTGAAGGATATCAATAATTGACAACTATTTGAGGGACGAGCGGCAAACTGGAACACAGTGCAACGTGAATTTACGAGATCTTGCATTCCCTCTCCTCTCATTAGCTCGATACTACAAGCGCTTCCCCAGCTCCCTACGGGTATGCACTCTATACTGGAGGAGAGCCAGCGTTGCGAGTATGAGGAGGGAAAAAATGCAGATCATTCTCGATGGTTGCTTCTGTCCGGCGCAGCTAGAGATGGCTGACCTTGGTCAGGTTCACAAGCTCAACCGGGCCCCAGTGACGGTGGACGGCGTAAAATTTTAGAAAGACGGTGTGTGTACAAAAAATTCAAGCCAGTCTTTCCGACCTGCTAAGCATTACTGTCAGGCTCATGCTTCTAGAATTTTCAAACAAGATTACGAGAGACCGTTGTCTATGTCACCCGCCCTGCAGCTCGTCCATGTCACCCGCCCGTGGCTGACTCTTTCATGCTGTATAGATTGCACACTTCCCCTTTGTCGTCTGCTTTTATAGCAATTTTCCTCCGCCGACGCCTTTCCTAGCATCGTCTACTATCTTCGCCTCCTTGCCTAATATCAACCGTTATCTCCTCCTTGCCTTCCGCGATGCCGTGCCTACTTCTTGGATCGAGCGCTTTCCTTCATTATGGCAGAAAGCAGAACGACATCTGGCTCAATTTTGGGCAACCCTCTGCCCCCGCCCACAACAATTCGCGGCTGGTCTTCCAGGTTGCTGGAAATTTTAATGTGATTGTGTATGCGGAGATCTTTCGGAATGGCCAGTGGCGGGTGATGGATGTCCCGCAATCGGTCAATATACAGTCTTTCAATCAGGCTGGCAATCCTGTCCCTGGGTTTGGTCGTAACCCAATCCCTCCAGGTCAAATCGACAACCAAAATTTTTTGGGAGGTGTCCCTGTTCACATATCAGGTTTCACGCTTGCCTGGAACGGAACGCTACGACTTACGCGCGCAGGATGGTGGCAGTTCCACTATTTCAAGCATGGGCGCCGACGACATGGCGATCATCATCAACCAGCCTTACCACCCGCACAGACACGACACAGGGCCTTCCGTACTCTGGTGTGGAAAGTCCAGGTGAACGAGTACCGAAGGATATACTTCTAGTACCTAGGGTGAGTTTTTTTGGAAGCGACTGCTTCTGAATCAAACCATGCTCACACCGCTTCAGTCTTTCATCCCCATTTATACGAGTTCGTCTGCGACTACCGACCGCCTTTTCCATTCCATCTGCGTCATATTCATATGAGGCCATCTGCGACCACCTACCGCCTTCTCCCCTCTATCCACATCATACTCATGAGTTCGTCTACGACTACCTACCGTCTTTTCCCTTCTATCCACGTCATATCCATACGAGCCCATCCGCGACCACCTACTAGCTTTTCTATCATGATCCTGATATAAAATCCTAAAGTTCATGAAATGGCTACCCAATCGCGCATAGAACCCTTTGAGCTGTTCCCCTAAGTAGCAGCAAGATTCGTGAGTACAATGTTAATGAGAGAGGGGGAGAATACAGAACCGTACCTGGATACCCGTTCTTAAAACTGTCTAAAGCTGAACGCAATCGGCCAAGCGCCGCAGGCAAGGAATCAGGGACTTGGAGGGAGGAAAGCGTTATGAACCACAGCATCCTTGTCATCCTTCCGATCCTCGTATGAAACCTCCATCGCGGACGTAGTTGGCAACGAGAGCACGCAAGCAAACACGAGAATCCATGTTGATATATACAAGTTGGTGTGATTCCGAATAATTTGGCCGAGTCCAGCGACGGTTACGGGAGGTATGATGAGGCTCGAGAGGTTTTGGAAGAGGTGTATGATTCCAGGGGGGAACGAGACCGGCATGTTGCTCGACGGTAGAGGCTGGTGGAGCGCTGCAGCAGACTCGGTGGGTGTCAGAGGAGGGTATTATCACACGGTCCGGAGTGGAGTGGCCAAGACAACAACAGAAGTTTGACCGGGCGGAAGTCTTGGGGATTCGACATGGGAGGAATGGGGTCAAGTTCGGTGGGGAAAGCGACCATTTCAGAGCTGTCAGATATATACACGCCATGGAATATAGTTTGGGCCAGGAGATCATGCGTCGGAAATCAGATGCATTCTTGCACCACGACCGTGCAAGTCATCTGGGCCGCACATTACTCTTTCGAGTTTCGAGTTGTTATTTACGAGTTCGATAGAATATCTTGTGTTGTCCTATGTCAGTGGTTGCCTTGTCCCTCCCATTGTACCTTGGGCTTCTCTCGTCATGACTTTCCCTATTTGCTTTCCATGTTGTAATCTTCCAGGCAATTGAATTCCATGTCAATCGTCATTGATATGGAGAAGCCGCCTTGCAACATTGTATCAACGTAGAGACATTGACGCTGGACTTGGACTTCGCCAACTCCTTCTGGGAGTGTGACCGCGGCGACCCCCACACGGAACGTGGCCTGCTTTCCGGGCTCCTTCAAAAGCTACACATATTGCGCCTGCGAAAGGTCTACGGATACTCGTTGGACGTTCTGGGACCTCTGAAGCGCTAAGATTAGTCGATTTGGACATCCACTTCCGGCCCGGGATTGACAAGTTATGGGATTGCGCTCTGTGCCCTCCCTTGTTTGACTCATATTACGTTGGATGATATGATTGCTGTCGGGAAGGATGATTGTGACACTATCTCTTCAAGCTGCTTATGGAAAGGATAATCGGGACAAACGGTTTTTGCCGTCTCTTAAAGTGCTCGAATCCTGGAGCTCCCTGGTTATGCCAAAATCTGACAGTGTCAATGACGTATCGGACGGTCATTCGCGGCAGCTTCCTGGTGTTGTGTGTCGGTCAACATTGCCCCTATAGCCTACATTGATTAGAAGGCCACGTTTACTGATATTGGCACCTTTTCTTTCCCCTCCTTTTGTCACTTGCATCCTTAATACACTATATCTCATGCAGTAGTGCCAAGGCCCTCATCCAGATACAATTTACAATTCATAATCGGTATACACAAATGTGACCGCTGCAAAAGCATGTTTTTAACTTCGATACAGGAAAGTACTACCAGCCAGCTGGAGGATCTATGGTAAATAAGTACAGCTAAGATTGTAAAAGTTAAGCTACGAATTTGTTGCCAGTCAATCAATTATGATAACTATGATAGCCCTCCAAGACGCCGTTCACATAATCCTTGTTCACCCTTCTCTCCACTACGCACTCCAAGCCAACCTCGGTCGAAGTCGACAAGTACGGGAAGCTGTCCTTCCAATCATCGGGCCTCTTGAAAGTAGTACAAGGCACGTCACAGTTCCCTTCATGGCACTCTCTGACCAACCACAGCTTCACCTTGCCGAGCTTCAAAGATACATTTTGATTTTGCGCGAAGACGCGGTCGATGCTGGATAACGACGATGAAACTTCAGTCGGCGGTGAAGACTTGACCTTCTCGCAACGCGCACGAGCGGAAAGCAACACTGTCGAAAGGGTTCCTGATCCACATCGTTCAAGGATTTTGGCGAAGATAGAGATTAGGGGTGCGGACAACCCTGAGGCCTCGTCACCCAGGTTGAAGGTGTTAGAGTCCGAGCTTGCGTACTCGACCGAGAGGGTGAGGGTTTCGAGGGAGGGGAGGGGAGGAATTGCTACCCAGGCCATGGATTCCGCTAAAAATTGAGATATCAGCTATCGGTCGCGTCCATATGAAGGGGGGATAAGGGGACCAACGTACAATTGCCAGTGTACCTCATACCGATTTTCAAGTCGAGGCTGGTCAAGGTAGGCGCCGCAGCTTGAAGGAACTCGTTCAAGGCGCCAGGGGCATCTTGGCTATTCCACACCGCAATCGAAGCATGCTTAATCTTCGCAAACATGCTCGGATATCGCTTCTTCAGCATCTTCAAGTGGTCGGAATAACGGCACGTAAACTCGGCGATGTCTGGGATCATAGGGCCATTGAAAGATGCCACAGAACTCGACCTGGAATCGCTGGACTTGGGGGAAGTGACGGTGACGACACTGCCCATTGAGCTGCTGCGCCTACTGTTGAGGTTGCCGGTGTTGGTGTGATTACTGAACGGCCACGGCTTCTCTGGGAGACATGGGCACGATTCCACAGTCAGGGACGATAGGGATTCCACCTTCTCGGCCCAAATCTCCGGTGGTATCCCTACCATCCTCAAACGCAGCTTCTTCAAGCTCCTAGCATTGGCGCTGAAGAGTCCAACGAGAGCCCGCTGCATCAGTGGTCCCAATTGATTCCAGTGTGTAGTGAACACAGGCCGGTCTCTCATCGTCGCGATCTCCAACGACTCGAGAGACCGCAGCTGCATCAGGACGAAGGCCAGGGACCGATGCTTGAAAATCGGTATGACAACCGACTGTCTTGGTCCCGCGTACATGGGGTTCCGGGCCCGTTCTTCGGGTACTTCTTCATAGAACCAAGTCTTGAGCGAGAACGACTTGATGAGGTTGGTAAGGAATGGGTTGGCTCGGAGTGCCTGGTCGAGCGACTCCAGTTTATGAGCAGCATTGAATTCAGAACGCGGATTTGAATCGACGATCTCGACACTCGACCAAATCATTGGCCGGACGAGCGCCGAGAACTGACGCGAGACGAGTGCGCATTTGGTGAGAGTGGAGAGTGTTTCGGGGTGGTTGGTGCATTCCAACGGTCTGAGATGTGAGAGGATAATATCGACGAGTTCTGGAGGAGGGCTCATGAGTGCACGAGGCAGGAAACCAAAACACAGCCAGCACGAGGCCGCATAGTAACGATTCATATAGCGGCGCAGGGCCTTTATGGTCATTTTTGTGATTTGATCCGGGGGTCGCTTGTATTTCGCCTCATATTTCCTCGAAAAAGAAATAGAAATCGAGTGAGCCTGCAAAGCGAGAAAGTGGTATACACATATATTACAATACAAGGAGTCGAGGATGTTGCATCAATATTAGGAGTCCATGGCTACAATACGGCATGCTGCCAGCAGAGAACAACGCATAAAAAAACGTGACGACGGTCGGGGTCATTTCGGGTTTCGGGACGGCCAACAGAGCCATTTAAGGGCACACACAGTGTGGTTTCTTGGGGTTCATACTCCAACGACGGCAGGCTTTGAATTGTTCCAGTCGAACTCGGACACGCTCGACTTCCACACACCGGTGCGACCGCGTTGGTGAGCAGTCACAGAGAGAATCAGGAGGGCGAAGGAGTAGAACATGACTGTAACAAACCGAATTGTTAGCTAAATTTCAAGGGATTTCGAGGTGAGACGCACGAAGGAGCCAGTTGAGGAAAGAGAATGCCTCCAAAGCCCGAATCTCTGAGCAGAGGCCGCCATTGCAGTAATTAAGTCCAAAAAGACTGGCGATGGAGGCACCCGTCGCTAGCCAAAGAATCCAGAGAAGCCCTGGAAGGATGATAACATTGAGTCCACGACGCGGAATCCGTGTGAGTACCATGGAGTATACATACAGAGTACGGCAAGCTCGAAGGCGATGAAGGATGGTAGAGCATTGCGACGTTTGATAGGAATGATAAAGCTGTATTTATTACTTATTAGTAACGCTAACACAGGCGAATACCTGGACGGCGACTCACAGGACTGGCAGAGCGATCAGAGTGATAATGGAAGTGGCAAGCGCCAGTCCTGCCCAATCTGGAACGAATCCTCCTTGGTTTCCAAGATGGACGATGTGAATGCTCAGGCCAAAACTGATGAGAGTGAACAGTCCAACAATGCCTAGGGGGAAGAACGACCCTGAGTGATAGTAATTACGGAATGTTAGAAAGAGCAGCATACCGAAAACGATGGTGCGAGCGAGCGGCAGTTGGTGGTTAAGGTTGCCCATAACTTCAGGAAATCGTTTGAAGGGAGCAGGTCGTCGAGTGGGGTATAAGGGACGGGAAGGGAAGAGGAGCTAGATATCGGAAACGGAAATGGAGACCAGACAGCTCCTTGTCTTTATGTATGACGACCAGGTCCAGAGTATGGGTGGGTAGAAATGGAGCCAAGATCCATGATAGTTACCTATCCTCGTTAATTTGGAAATCTTCTCCGTCATTGTATTCGGTCAATGCACATAAGCAGTCGAGTATGCACAGCACTCTGAGGTCATGGGGACAAGGTAATCCAACTCGAAGCCCAAAGTTTCCACACGATTGGTGGCGGACACCGAGGCGATGATGTCAGAAGTCCTCGACTCCTCGTCCCCTTGGCGGCTCCGCGCAACATATCTGTCTGTCAAGGTGACTGTAACGTTGGCGATGGAACAAACAAAAACAATGCTTTTGACGTTTATATAGACGTTTCGTGAGTATCGGATTGTTTTATGGAAGAAAGAGAGAGCGACTCTCACCTCTATTGACAATTACTTGTGTTCTAAAGATCCGGGGTTTGCCTCATTCTGGGAAGCCGACTCTGTGGACCGCAAGCCATTGCGTTTCCAATATGGACACAGGTTCTTCAAACATCTACATCCGAGTCTTCATTGTTGCATAACCGGGAGGTGCCAAGGGGGGGAATGAATGATCGGAGCCAGCGTAAGCATATAACCCTAACCTCATCTGGATGCATGAAGTTTGAAGCATTAGGACCGGTTCTGAAATTGGAGAGTGGGGAAAGGGTATGCTGCGGGGGGTGGCTGTGGAGAAGCCAAGCCTAGAGGATCAGCAAGACGGCAGACCTCGACTACTTCCAAGCCTTCAAACTTGAGGCCTCGAGGTCGTCATGTCCCGCCTTCCTGCCACTCAGATTGGTCACCTGTGGTCTACTTGTCATGGCCTAGACCTATGGCCCTACGGCATCTCAAGAACAGGGCAAGTTGCCAACAACCTTTTGGTTTCGATGACGCCTCGAGGCGGTGCCCGTTCTACAGCCTGTTGACCCACGACAACGAGATCATGATAAGTATCGAATCATGATATCGATGAATCATGGTACTCACTGGTACTCGGATAGTTGATAAGGCCACTGTTGTGTTGCACGGGAGAAGGCATCCTCATGCCTCCCATCCACCTAGGACGTTCATGCATCATGGCGGGATGGCTGTCAGCACCGTCAGTGTCAGCAGTCAAAGCTGCCGGAAAGATCCGCTCCGCAGAAAACCCTATAAAACCTCTCGGGCGTCTTTCTCCCTCCTTCGGCCCAGAATCATAATGGCGGACTGGCGACCTCTGGCGACGCATGTTTGTAACGCCAATGCAGGTGATCTTTCTGCGGTCTCTCTATTGCCTAGTAGGCTGTGCGATAATTATCGAGGGAAGATCATTGAAAGTGTAATCACCGCCCTCAGGAACGCTGCCGTGAAATCCCTCGAAGGGGCGGCACATTTCAGCATATTTCCTGATTTGCATCTCGCTTGCCTAAATGAATCATCGACGGGAGAGCCAAGCCTCACATGGCAACCCGTCATTGGGAAATAAATCCTATATAATTCGGATGCACTAATTTTCCCCTATATCATCTGTGTTCGGTTCCCCCTTGACTCGCCCCCAGCAGCTTTTGAGCGCCCACTTTCTCTCGTTTCTTCCTGCCAGTGTACCAGCGACGCGATGGTCGACTTCAACAAGGTGTTGCCCCTGTTCCGCACCGTCGCGTTTGGAGCGGTCTGCCTGTTTTCCCTTATTACTTTCTGCCTCAGCGCGCACATAATTTCGCTCACGAACGCGTACCGACGTGGAGCTTATTATCACTTTACCGCGCTGTCGCTGGCCGCCTCCATCCTGTCCTTGGTCAGTCTCCCCGCGTTGTACGTGTTCAGCATCTCTTCATGTGCGCGACCCAGCTCATTAATATTTTTCTGTGCAACGTAGGTATGTAATCTCGAACAAGCGTCGTGGAGCCATCACCTCCTTCGTCGTTGTTGAGATTGCCTGGCTTTGGTTCCTCTGGATCTTGTGGATTTCAAGCGCCGGTTCCACCGCTGCCATGTACTGGATCAGCTACTGCACCGGAGGCGTCTGCTCTGAGGCTCAGGCCATCGAGGCCTTCGGTTTCCTCAACTGGCTCGCCCGTACGTATCCCCCCTACCTATCTAATAACCTAAAAGCCCTTTACTAAATGAGCGTCTTCGTCTAGTCATGTTTTACACCCTCACCCTCATCGTCCTCGCTATCATGGCCCACCTCCGAGGCCACACCAACGTTTGGAAGTCCGAAGTCCTCCACTTCGACTGGAGCGCCCCAGCCGTCAACAAAGGCTTTGCAGGAGGTGTTGTTGCCCCAGAGAAACACTTCACTGGAACAACCATGCAATCTGAAGTCACCTACCAGACCCAAGTTACACAACCGTATTCTGTCGGAACTGTTAACACCGTGGGCTCCCCAGCTCTTCCTCAACAATATCCTCCCCAGCAACCTCAATACCCTCAAACACCGCAACAGCAGGTGTTTGTTGGAGCGCCCGCTGGAGGAATGCCACAGTCTCCTCAGGTCTAGAGGGTTGTGGGGACGTTGTTTCCGTTTAGGGATGACAAGGATCCTGTTGGCGTTTCCAGAATTTCTCAGGTCTTTAGCGCCCAACTCTGGGTCGAGGGCCTTTGGTTGCCAAATCTCCCTTGACAGGCGGAACGTTTCTGTGCTCTCTAAGCTGCTCTTTCTCCCCTTAAAAGCCTAGGCGCTTTTGGAACCCTCTTCTGGATTAATTGACATTGACTCACTTGTTTGTCTTTCTTTTCTCCAACTGCACACTGTACATTGTGTATCGACTCTCAACGTTCAGAGGCTTCGAATTCCTCATATGTTAACTTCGCTTGTTCTTTGTTGCATATACCAGATATCTAGTAGTTTGTACGATACCACAATCACTACCCCCGAATCCCTGTCCATCTATCTGCTCAATTCGTCCGTTTCGTACATCACACCAGTGATAGAGCAACTCGGGACCATTCAAAAAGGTTTTCAGTCAGATTTATGGCATTAACGTTAACACGAGGACAATGTATCATTCGGAACCAAAAAAAGAGTCGAAATCGATTGAAGCAAATGGAGCACAAAGGAAAGAGCACAAATGGTCCAAGGCGATCGCTATTGATAGAATAGCTCACGCGGCCAACCTGCGACGCGTCGCCAACTCATTCCCTAGCAATAGGCACCCCGCTCATGCTGTGACAACGCACGCTTAACCTTCTCAAGTACCTGACGCCTCTCAGAAGTGATAATCGGTTCCTGCAAGTCATCCGAGAAAGTCAACAAGATGTTAACGGCATTCTTTGCCTCCTCGACCGTTGGTACGTTACGACCTGTCGGAGCGGGCGGGTTGACGAAATAAGGAGCTTCGCCCGATTCTTCAACAATGTAGGAGTTGGTGACGTTGTTGGCCGGAGAACCGCTGTTCCCAAGTTGCCCTTGAGCCCGAGTCGGATAGCCAGTATTCGCTTGATCAGCTTTCCTGGTCTCGTAGTTTCCTTGAGGAGCTTCAACCTTGGAAGTCTCGCCAGTATTCGCTTGTTGAGCATTCCTGGTCTTGGAGGTATACGCTTCACTGTTCTGGGAAGGCTGCACTGACATCTTGATGTCTGAGCTTCTAGTAGTAGTTGGATTGTTGGTGGGCTTGAAGTGCGAGAGGAGCTGATGGGATGCGAAATGAAGCCAGAAAACCGAGGCCTTTTAAAGAATTTCGGGGGCTGGCATGTCAAAGCAGCACGGTCACAGCCATCCGAGGCTAAGGAGCCAGTCGAATAATGGCTTTGACGATCCCTTATTGTCGTCGTCGTTCCCCAATCTTGCCGGGACAAGGAAGACGCTCGATGGTGCTTTGACCAACCATCGCCAAGAGTTGCTCAAGCAATGATACTGCACAGCAAATACGTGAGAAAAGAAGCTTGATATCATACTGCGATAGCAGAGAAGACCTATCATAAGCGCTCTATAAGCGCTTCCTTCCGCTCCGACGCGCACAAGTGCAAAGTAACCCCATTCAGCCTCGAGCGATTTCTTGTATCTGCACGACCAGCTGCATGATAGCAAGAGTTTATCTCCTCGTGTCTAGACTCGAACCAGTCTCTTGTCGGTGCAGTCCTAGGGTGTAGTGGGTAGAAGATAAGAGAAAATGAACGATGCGAAAGGAATAGCACCTAAAGAGTATTTCTTCTTCACTCATGATATCGGGTGGTTTCGAGCCTACCTCGTTTCGTCGACAACGGGGAACCTTCAAACTTGAAGGAATCATGATGGAGTCACTCGCGGGGCCACGGATATAACTGCCTGCAAATGGAAGCGACACGATTTATTTGGATTCTGAATCGATGGCCCAAGTTATGGTGCTGCCCTAGTTTTAACTCGAAGGATATATCAAATGGAGTTATCCTGTGTCTTCATTAGGGATAGGGGCCAATTTGAGCAAGTGCGCGCGCCAAGTTCTCCAATTTGTCACGGTTGTGTCGATACCCCGACCCATCGACGTACAGTGCCAAGGGGTTTCGATTGCGGGTAATAGCTATTTCCTCCCGGTGGGTCACGAGGCTTCGAGGTCTTACATCACGGGGAAAAATTTCTCCCCACCAATCAAAGTTATCCCGCTGAGAATTGACATCCCTACGCGACTTTCAATCTGTAGCAAGGTGGCCGAACCGATCAACAATCGTAAAAGCAACGTCCAAGATACTATATTTCATGCCGTAGCTATATCGAAATGATGAAAGTAAAAAAGTCGTAGAAGAATTTATGGTCAAGACAAGGGACGACGTAGAGCACGATTGATCTGATCTACTCGAAGGCCAGAGGACAATCCATCCAACGAGCTAATCGTGAACAACCAACTCCCTTCCGCAAGCATCCACCCATCCAGGCACCAAACATTAATTCAATAGTAATCGCCATAAAGTCGTAAAGAGATCGTTTAGAAGCATTCTGCAAGAAGATGGACCCGTGAGTGGTAGGGAAGAGAAAAGAATACGCTGATACGTACTGCGGTGAACAATGCCGGGGCCAGACTCGTCGTACTCCTGCTTGGAACACCAGAGGTTTTGGAAGGTGCTGAGGGAAGCCAAGATGGATCCACCGATCCAGACGGAGTACTTGCGCTCAGGAGGAGCAACAATCTTGACCTGAAGTGGAAAGGGGTCGTAGGTCATCAGCATTCATACCGCAGCGTTGGAAGCAGTCATCAACGAACCTTCATGCTTGAAGGAGAGAGAGCGAGCAACTCCTTCTGCATACGATCGGAGATACCAGGGAACATAGTGGTACCACCAGAGAGGACAACGTTTCCGTACAGATCACGACGGATATCGAGATCGCACTTGAAGATGGAGTTGTACGTGGTCTCGTGGATACCGGCGGCTTCGAGACCGAGGAAGGCGGGCTGGAAGAGGGCTTCGGGGGCACGGAATCTACCGAAAATGAATCGTAAGAATGGAATTCGCAGTCCGCAGTTACTGGGGCTCAAACATACCGCTCGTTGCCAATGGTGATCACTTGACCGTCAGGAAGCTCGTAGCTCTTCTCGAGGGAAGAGGACTGGGCAGCGGTCTGCAGCTCCTGCTCGAAATCGAGGGCGACGTAGCAAAGCTTCTCCTTGATGTCACGGACGATTTCACGCTCGGCGGTGGTGGTGAAGGGGTAGCCACGCTCACCCAAGCACTTGATCAAGTAGTCGGTCAAGTCACGACCGGCGAGATCAAGACGAAGGATGGCATGAGGAAGGGCGAAACCTTCGTAGATGGGCACAGTGTGGGTGACACCATCACCGGAGTCGAGGACGATACCAGTGGTACGACCGGAGGCGTACAGCGAGAGCACGGCCTGGATGGCGACGTAGAAGGCGGGGGCGTTGAAAGTCTCAAACATGATTTGAGTCATCTTTTCGCGATTGGCCTTGGGGTTGAGGGGAGCCTCGGTCAAGAGAACAGGGTGTTCCTCAGGAGCCACACGCAATTCGTTGTAGAAGGTGTGATGCCAGATCTTCTCCATGTCATCCCAGTTGGTGACGATACCGTGCTCGATGGGGTACTTCAAGGTGAGGATACCACGCTTCGATTGGGCTTCATCACTAGATATCGGAGATGTGAGACCATGGACATCAGATACGGCGATAGACATACCCAACGTAGGAGTCCTTCTGACCCATACCAACCATGACACCCTGGTGACGGGGGCGTCCAACAATGGAACTGAAAAGCATGCATTTTAAGCACTTGATCGCAAGGTAAAGAGCTAGCACGACTTACGGGAACACAGCTCGCGGGGCATCATCACCTAAAGTCCACGTCAGCAACCTCCAGCGCGATATCGCGAGAATCTATGTACCAGCAACTAGAGAAGAACTGTGAGCATCGAGATTGCATACAGAGCCCAGATAGAACACGTACAGCCAGCCTTGCACATGCCGGAACCGTTGTCAATAACCTATATCACCCAAATCTTTAGCACTGGCCCAAGCGCCTGTCCGAACAGCACGTACGAGCGCAGCTACTTCGTCCTCCATGATGATTGTTCGTCAAAAAATACGTAGAAGAGAAACTTGAGGTGGCAAGAGCAGATGCGGTGCACGATGGGGAGATCGATGTTTATATACGTGTCGATGCGCAGCACGGCGATGTCAGAAGAACTGCGAGTCAGCACTGGTTTGATGATGCTGCGGCCATCGTCGTCGACAGCGGCGAGGGCGACGACGACGACAGCGCGCAGGAGGTGGAGGACATTACCTTGGATTGGGTGGATCAGAGCAGATGGTTGGGCAGAGGGTGAATCGGGCTGCGCCTTATCCGATTTCGTGAGGCAGGCCTCTTTGTATTGCTTTATTTGTATGTGGCTGAACCTCCATGAATGGCTGTGTCTGACATACGCCGATGACGCGCTGCAACATATCGTCCAGTGCATCGTCCTTCGAGTTTCACAGCTTTTTTGTTGTCCAAAAATCCATGGCAGTCTGTGCAGAGTGATTCTATAGTGGCTAAGAGCCTCGCAAGCGCCGCCTGATTTGTGAGCATCCAATTATCCACCGTATCCCTCAAAATACTCACGAACTTGTTTACACGGTCGTTCTCGTGCTGCTGTTTCCCGCGAATCATTTTGCTTGCTTCGGGATCTGCATGTCAGTTCGAAATGTTGTCTTCCTTTTCTGTCAAGCCTGGGAGAAGCATCTCAGGACCCCGGTCGAAGGCTCGAGCCGGAAGAATTCGATCTTCGAGAGGGTCCTGGAAATGTCCAACCTAATGCCAGAGCGTCCGATGCACCCAGAGACGTGAGCTTTCCCACGTTGCTCAGCGGTGAGAGAGAGGCGTGTGTGTAATCGAAGTTGGACGGTCTAATGGATATCATCTCAAGGAGAACAAGGACAGGCGCTTACAATGTTTTAACGGAACGATTACCCACGTTGTCTACTCCAGTGTGACTGGGTCAGCAGTCGCAGCTCTATATGGTTCTATCCCCTGAAGAGTCACGCCCATATCTGGTTCAACCGGACTAGCCCACACTCAGCTGCAATCAGCACCCTTTGGTGAAGTGCCGCTCGGAGCTAACCACATATCCCCGCGTTCCAATACGCCGCCGAGTTCAGCCCTTGGCCATACATAGCAGGCTGTCGATGGAAGTAAAAGCCACTGCTATTCTCATCGCAAGGTGCGCCCCGTATTCGACATCACATTCACTGTTATGTTGTCAATCATTCCTCGTCTCACGTCCATGTTCCCCTCGGCCATCGGTCACTTGTTGGCCGGTGACACTTGAGGTGCGAGACCCGGTTGCGTGCTAACCGTACTACTAGTATTGCACGGACGTTGTAGGTGAGGTCACAGAGACACGGTTAGACGGAAGACTGGCTCAACAATTGCAGTACTTGGCCATATTGGGACGGGACGGAGGTATCTTTACGAAATCGTCGCTCGGGCATTGGTTTTTGGTTTCGTCAAGAACACCAAGCATTCTGCTTGCAAACCCTCGGTTCGAGGTTACCCAGAGCTAATTATACTACTGTGACCACCGACCACCGGAGGCCGGCTACATTAACGCCAGCATCCTTACACCACAACTTGCACACATGACGCAGCCCAGATGACTTGCATTCCCAAAACGGTCGTGGTGCAAGAATGCGTCTGATTTCCGACGCACGATCTCCTGGCCCAAACTATATTTCATGGCGAGTATATATGTGACAGCTCTGAAATGGTCGCTTTCCCCACCGAACTCAGTGACCCCATTCCTCCCTTGTCGAATTCTCAAGACTTCCGCCCGATCAAACTTTCTCTTGTTGTCTTAGCCACTCCATTACGGCTCGTGCACCAAGTCTACTGCAGCGCTCCACTAGCCTCTACCGTAGACCAACATGCCGGTCTCCATCCCCCCTGGAATCCTCTACCTCTTCCAAAACCTACCGAGCCTCATCATACCTCCCGCAACCGTCGCTGGACTCAGCCAAATCATTCGCAACCACACCAACTTGTACATATCGACATGGATTCTCGCGTTTGCTTGCATCCTCTCGTTGCCAGCTACGTTCGCGATGAAGGTTTTATATAAGGATTGGAAGGATGAAAAGGATGCCGCGGCTCATAACGCTTTCCTCCCTCCAAGAGTTCCTGATTCCACGCCCGCGGGTCTTGGCCTATTGCGTTCAGCTTTGGACAGTTTCAAGAACGGGTATCCAGGTACGATTCTGTGTTCTCCCTCTCCCTCATTAACGTTGTACTCACGAACCTTCCTGCGACGTAGGGGAACAGTTCGAAGGGTTTTATGCACAATTGGGTAGCCATTTCATGAACTTTAGGATTTTATATGAGGACAGGGTAAGGCATCTGCCGTCTCTCCAAGGTCGCTTTTGGCTTAGGGCAAGCTTGACAGTTCTTCACCACCGAGCCCGACCATATCAAGGCAGTCCTCGCAACCCAGTTTGAGAGTTTCGAGAAGGGACCGGTGTTCCAGCACCAAATGAAAGGACTTCTCGGATCTGGGGTGTTCAATTCTGATGGTTCGTCGTTGCATATTTCGCTGGGTTTCCAATGATTGACGATCGCGTGACTCTGGTACCAACAGGCGAGATGTGGAAGTAAGTGCCCTCGATGATTGTTCATTGAAGAATCCTCCTAAATTCTTGCTTAGATTCCACCGAGCCATGACCCGGCCCTTCTTCAGCAAAGACCGAATCAGCCATTTCGATATCTTCGATCGACACGCCGCGGACGCCCTCAAGCAACTCAAAGAACGTCTCAGGGAAGGCTATCCAGTTGACATCCAGGTACGGCTCCGAGTTCACCGCAAATTTTATTTCAAATACTCCCAAGCTCGAAGCTACCCCGCGCACCCACGACGATCATCCACATCACACAGATGATCTGCACCATCACCTTCTCTTTCAAAAATCATGCTTCTTCGTCTTGTGGGTGCCTGTGTACTAACGTCATGCTCGCGTTATAGGACTTGGCTTCGAGATTCACCATGGATTCCGCAACAGAGTTCCTATTCTCCAAGGACGTCCAGTCTCTCGCTGCAGGGATTCCCTACCCCCATTACTCTCATCTCGCCAGCGCCTCGGAGGCCGTTAACCACCCAGCCAACCGCTTCGCTCGCGCCTTCGACGATGCCCAAAGGTGCCTCTCTCTGCGGACGCGCAGGGGAATTCATTGGCCGCTGTCCGAGTTTTGGCAGGACAGGGTGAAGCAGAATATGGTTGTGATCAATGAGTTTATTGACCCGATCTTGGCTGCTGCGGTTCAGAGGAAGAGAGAGGCGGCAGCTGAGCAGGAGGATGTTGAGATGAAGGGGAAGTCGGAGGGAGAAGCCTTGGAAAATGAGAGTTTGTTGGACCATTTGATCAATTACACGGACGGTGAGTTGCTCGAGAGGATCTCTCGGGCCGAGTCTATTTGCTGAATATGCGTTGTAGATGAAAATGTTTTGCGCGATGAGACTCTGAATATTCTCTTAGCCGGTCGCGATACGGTACGTTCTCTCGCCCTCTCAATATTTTTGTTCGAGATCTAATGGATGGGGTAGACGACCAATAGCATCACGTACGCTCTGTACATGCTCTCGAAGCACCCAGATGTTTTGCAGAAGCTTCGACAAGAAGTTCTTGAAAAGGTTGGAGAAATCCGACGACCCACCTTTGAGGACATGAAGGACATGAAGTACCTCCGTGCGGTCATTAACGGTATATATTTTCGTCTTAATTGCTCTAACATGGCAGACCTTACTGATGCACCATTCAGAGACCCTTCGACTTTACCCAGCAGTGTGAGCTTCCTTTGGTCTCTGATTATATTAGAACGTACTGATTTAATTGTCACCCAGACCATTTAACATCCGGTAAGCTCACCTCACCCTCTATACACCATGCCCTCCGTCCGAGTCCGCTCACGCCCGTTGCCGTTTTATAACAGATCCTCCAACCAGCCAGTCGTTCTTCCCGGAAAAAACGGCTCCCCCCCGCGCTACATTCCTGCTAGAACCAAGTACGGCAGTTGTTCCTTGCAAGAATTCCATCGAGAAGCTGATTATTTTTCGCAGAGTTGGATACAGTGTGTTCCTCATGCACCGTCGGCAAGACTTATGGGGCCCCGACGGTGAGTCAAGCCTTTCCTATATGCAGTGATCAAGTTCTCATCTTGACATACTGTTCGTGTTCGTCAGCGGGCAAGTTCGATCCTGACCGATTCTTGGACGATCGAGTCAAGAATTATATCACACCGAACCCCTTCATCTTCCTTCCCTTTAATGCTGGACCTCGTATTTGCCTCGGGCAACAGGTGAGTTGGACACCTTCACCAAGAGGGTTACTTCGCTAACGACCCTTTGTTTGCTCCTTTTTCCCCCTCCCCCACAACAGTTTGCGTACCACGAGACCTCGTTCTTCTTAATCCGCCTTCTTCAACAATTTACCAACCTTAAGCACGTCCCTGAAGCTCAACCTCCAGCTTCGCTCCCTCCTCCAGAATGGAAGCTTGCAAGTGGAACTAAGGGGACTGATGACTTTAGGATCAAGAGTTACCTTACTATGTCGGCCATGGTGAGCGATTTCTTTCTAGACCCATTGAGATTTGCGAGGGCGTTGTACTTACTCCGCATGTCCCCAGGGCGGTTGTTGGTTGTCTATGGAAGAAGCCGATACCAACTAGAGTGGTTACACAAACGCGGCTGCTAGTGAGGGGTTATCTATCTGGTGAAAGGTTCGGGATAGCAGAACTTCAAATAACATATGGTGCTGTCACTAAATGTACTAATACGAGCTTGTAATTGACAAACTTACACTCATGAAGACAACTTCTAAGCTCGATGCCGATTCTTCTCGGACTTATGGTGCGTGTTCCATTTTGTTCATCAGCGTTGTGCGAGCCAACCCGTCTGTCTATCTGACTCGGAGTAAAATATCAAGTCGAATGCGTTGACATTCAAGTTGCGAATAAGAACCAGGAAGGAAAGCGAAAACTTGGGGGAAGTCCCTTGTCTCCATTTGCCCGACGTAAGGACCTCAAGCGTATTCGTTCCGCCTTGATATGCGGAGGTTAAGTGGGAGGGGTCATATTGCGGTTTCAGAGCCCACGCCCACATTTGAAAAGCCAGGGCCGTTCGATTTGCAGAGGCCCCAATGTCGCAACCCAACGATATATATACTGTCCGTTCGGGAGGACGGACTAAACCCTGATGATCTGGTATCCTTTGTGGCCTAGGGCGGAACGACGCCTGGCGGATATGAACTGTGTAAAGCAATTCAATTAGAAGCGAAGTTGGCTCGGACAAGTCTGTCTGCACACCCCTGTGTGAGGGCCTGCTAGAGTATCGCCAGCAACTCGAAAACTGGCTGTAAATCGCGTAAACTTGCATGTCTATGCTCCGTACCACTGCCGAATTTGAACGACTTGAATTAAGCGTCAAGAACGTCCTTACAATTGTTGCCGCCAATTTCAAACTCGAGAACGATGGTATTCTCCTATTGGTATCCCGTGTATCCAACCACCTGGCAAGTACTATTGTCGGATTACATGTGATGCCATCGCTGTAGGCAATATATTATGTTCCAGCGAGCGCGGAGAGTCGGGCATGAGCGCCTGTCTACTCGTGTGGGTAACTGATCGCAGCTTTGCTGTGTGCCGTGCCGAACACAGCTTGCTTCCTTCTCTCATCTTGGTTGGGTTGCGATGCCAAAGAGCGACCACCGTCCCGCAACGAGTTCCATATCTCGTTCCAAATGTGCCCCATACCCCTCATCTTCCGAACGGGGCAGAACTCCAATAGCTGTTCAGGAGCTTGAAGAGCAGCAAATGCGCAATAGTGTTGTACCAATCGAACCACTGTCCTCTTATTCCCCGGGAAGAACTTCCTCAACTTCTGCGCCCTTTTCCATACCTAAAGGGGACACTTCCGAAACCTCCGCTCTGCTTGAGGACCCAGGGTCGTCGCGGGACTCTCACTCGGCAGTCTCGTTTCTTTCAAACGCACATCACTTCCAGATGGAGAATCTCCACTTCGTGGATGCCTCTAAGAATGTCACTAATAACTATAGGTCAATGGATGGTTCGTCTTTTTGTTCCTCTCTCAGCGTATCCTGTAGAAATGACCCCTCATCCCCTTTTGCACGTCGGCAGGCTGGACAGAGCTTTTAGCAAACGCCGCCCCGAATGCTCTTCACAATTCGCGGGCGCGATTCGACCCCCCGAAATGTGACGAAGATACCCGTGTTGAAGTCACCTCAGAGATAATGGACTGGATCCAAGATCGCCAGAATCCTCAGCGGCTGTTGTGCATGACAGGCGCCGCAGGGGCGGGCAAATCAGCGTTACAGCAAACCATCGCCGAACGCTGCCAAAACGGGGGTATCCTCGCCTGCACATATTTCCTCTCTGCCGACGACCCCACTCGAAACACGACTCGCACCCTCGTTGCCACAATCGCCTACCAGATAGGATTATGCAATCCAGCACTTCGGAAAATCATCAGGACCGCAGTCGAGGATGATCCCCTGGTTTTCTCAAGATCGTTGAAGGCGCAAATGACTGCCCTCATTGTGGACCCTGTACAGCGACTTCGGAACACAGGATTCGATGTCGAAACCCTTCCGTACGCCATTCTTATCGACGGTCTGGACGAGTGCAAGGGCGAGGATTGTCAAGGCGAAGTGCTGGCCGTCATCAAAGAATCCCTTCTCGATACCAACACTCCTTTCCGTATTTTCATCGCCAGTAGACCGGAATGGGCGATCCGAACTGCATTGGAGCGTGACGGAGACCTCCACGAAGTCGCCTATCACATTCAACTCAGCGACAAGTACGATGCCACTGCGGACATCCGTCGATACCTTTGGAGGAAACTTCGCGACATTGGAAGTAGAAGTCGGGATCCTAGAGCCAAATCGTCCTCGTGGCTCACGGAGGAACATATCGAGACACTCGTCAGGGCTGCCTCGGGACAGTTCATCTATGCAGCCACGGTGGTGAAGTACGTTTCAGAGCGTCGGACTTCCCCAGTGGATCGACTCCGAACTGTCTTGACCTGGACACCGGACCAAGCTCATACTGCCAGACCGTTCGAGAAACTGGACATCCTCTATTCCAACATATTAAGGGCAGCAAAGGATGCATACGAAGCCATTGACACGAACAGTGGTCGCGACTTTCTCCTGCTTTTTAGGGCTCACCATCATAATGCGACCCGGGGGCTTGCGGAACGACACTGCCCTCTCCAGATGGGCAGAATATATTCGATCAAGGACTACGATCGACGCATTCTTAACCTAGAGGAAGGAACGGTCGACATATTGATCTCGGATTTACGTTCCCTCGTGACGGTGGATGACACGCGGCGTATCACCGAGCTCCGTATTTACCATCGATCCTTTTCCGACTTTCTGTGCAGCGAAAGTCGTGCAAAAGACTTGTTCGTTTCGGAGTCACGCATCCTTACCTTGATAGTGAAGAGTCATCTCCGACATATTACTCAATGTCCGTACAACCCAAGTGCGCAATCTAATTTCAGAGTGCTGACGGTTTCACCATTTTCAGATATCTTCAGCGGCCCACCCACAGGGCCTTCCCCTCCATGCGAATTTCTAATACTACGAGTCCTTATCTCAGAGTTTGGACACAACGAGCTCGACTTTTACGACGATATCGTAGACTTCACCAAGAATAATGGCTGGCGAGAGGTAGACAGACGTGTGGCCCTCGAAAGTTCCAAAGGATCTCGGGTTCTTCACTTGATAGAGCCGGTCTCAAATGCTCTTTCCAAAATTATCTATCGATTCAAAGTACGTGAGCCTCTTTTCCACATCAACGTAGACTTCTGATTTTCATTGAATATCGAACGATGTTACCATTGCATCATTTCATCATTGTCTAGGAACGAGACCCCGAGGTGGCGAAGGTCCTTGAGCACTTTTGCAACAAATGGGAACGCGAATATGGACCTTGGCCAGATGAAGTACAATTACGCACAGCGGTCTGAGAATGGATTTTCGCTTGCTGTGTACTTTTGAAATGTGCTTGCATAGTTGGGAACCTGTACACCTGCGTATCTATGTAGATGATCCATATCTCATCCAAGAGCAGCGCTCTCAGTCGCGCTTTTGCACAGACTTGTCGTGATGGTACAACGACTCGGACTTTCTTTCCAACTTCCACTGTTCACCATACCAGATCGATATCCTCTGCAGGGCTAGAAAATTTAAAGAATTCATGACCTTATCTGACCTGTCTGATTTGACCTGAATTGAGTGGCGCTCTTGAAAAATGCAGAGGAACTCTCTTTGACGATATCTTGGTAAATTTTCGAGCTCGGCCGACCTCACAATCTGAAATTCGTCCCAGAGCCGAGATTTCATACTTTGAGCCTTCAATGACAACGCTGAGAAGGTATGTGTTATTTTATTCCAGAGTTGGGGGTTTCAGATTAATCGTCTCCAGTTGAAAGCTACCTGGGACGCCATCCTGGACAGCGGGGCGGACACAATCGAAGTACAGCAATGGTAAGCTTCATCTATGAATCTCTCCTCGAATCCATAGCCCTGACTCACAAACCTTGTGTGTTCCAGGATGAATAGATTAGCGTACGTCCTCCACTCTCTCGCTCCCTCCTCTCTTAGTCTCCCTCAGACGATCTCTTTTTTTCTTAGACTCGAAAATCTAGGCATCACAGGTTTTGGCCACCACTTTGGCGCCCTCTCAAGCCCAGACACCAACATCAAACCCGAAATCATGGAAGTTTTTGAGTCCTTCGAACCTCCTCAAAAGTCCAGCCTGATCTCTCGCATTTTCTTCTTCTTGGGACCTATGCTCCCTATCCTCTTAAACCTGCCCACGCAGAATACGTTGATCATGAGAAATATTAAGTATTCGATGAAGAAGATTGCGGATGATTTGTTGGAGAGGACGAAGAGGGAGATGATGATGGACGCGGGTGATGAGAAGGTTGGAGGTAGTGATAAGAGTATTATCGGGCTTTTGAGTGAGTTCTTTTTTCGGCTATGAACGATAATGTTTGTGACTGACCGTGTGATGCAGTCAAGGCGGAAAGTTCGTCGGGTGGTTTGACGATGACGCCAGGAGAAGTGCTTGCTCAAGTGAGTTATCCTAGTACTCTACGACTCGAAATCGTCTTTACCTCTCTCTCTTCTTTAGATGGTTGGTATTCAGGTTCCATAGCTGTAACCTAGACTCATCTTGACCGACACGCAGAACACATTGTTCTTTGCAGGCTACGAGACCACCTCGAGTACGTCCCCCGATCAACCTCTCACATCCAGCTTTGCCTGACCAATTTCCTCATTCGTGTGTCATTTATTAGCCTCTCTCACTGTAAGTACTGCCTTTCATGGAGCTCCGAAATTCAAGAGAAGTGACATCATCAACCTAGTGGGCTTTAATCGAAGTATCCAGGCATTCCGAAGTTCAAGAAAGGCTAAGAGAAGAACTCAACCAAATCGGTGGGGATCCTACTTGGGAACAAATCACACTTGGGCTGCCCTACCTCGATGCTGTGACGCAGGAAGTGTTGAGGATGCATACGCCCGTTGATAATCTCCTGAGAGAGGTCAGTCATGTTCCCGATTCATTGCAACTGTATCTTCGTTGTTCCGCCAATCTCTATTAACTTGACCCACGTACTTAGACCCAACAAGACGACGTAGTCCCCCTCTCCAAACCCATCCACACATCCTCCGGCGAGCTGGTTTCCGAGCTGGTCATAGCTAAAGGCCAAGCCATTCACATCCCCCTCGTATTGATCAACAACTCGGAAGAGATCTGGGGCCCNGACTTCAAGGAATTTAAACCCGAGAGGTGGTTGGACCCGGAAACAACGCTGACGGGTGATGCAAAGGCGATTCAGGGGCACCATCATATTATGTCGTTCTCGGATGGGCCAAGGTTTTGTCTGGGGAGGCACTTTGCTTTGGCAAATTTTAAGGTCAGTCACGTTCTCACTTATGTCGATGTCGATGAGCTAGCTAATGATTTCCTCTTCATCTAGACCTCCCTGGCGAACTTGGTCAGACGATACACTTTCGAGATGCCGAATGGAAAGGATACGGCTGTTGAACGGCATCTGTGTATCCTCCCTCGGCCCAAGCTTGCTGGAGAGAAGGGGCCTAGTGTGCCGTTAAAGATTCGGAGGATC
>SDEE01000564.1:0-33340 GCA_004126415.1 Candolleomyces aberdarensis | reverse complement strand
GGCGGGGGTGGGACATACGGTTGTGGTTGCTGTTGGTGATATGAATGTTGTTGCTGCGACGACGATAGACTTGATGATGACGATGATGGTGCCGACCCATTAGTTACAGCTCCAACAGCCCCCGACGACGACGATCCCTGCTGGAACGTATGGCTGGACTGCTGCTTCTTCTTCTGTGGTTGCTGTTCTGGTGGTGGTGGGGCGGGGAGGGGCCGTCTTGCGCCAGCGTCGAGGTCTTGCTGCTGCTGCTTCTTGGCTGGCGACGATGCTGAGGAGGTCGGGGACGGGTCGGAGGGCGAGGATGAGGATGGCATTGCGTCGTCCATAAACAGGCTCCTCAGCTGGGGATTCTGGAGGCTCATGACGAGGGGCGAGGCGGGGGGGTCGTCCATGGGTGTACTCATCGGCGCATGCTACTTGTCCGACGAGTATGGAAAGTCGGCCGGGCGCTCCTGCTGGACCCCGGATGAGCACACACAGCGAAACTCGCCCGCACATCGACTTACATGGATATTTCTGCCCGCCGGAAAAGCAAAGAGTCGGGAAAAACGAATATACTGCCGGCGACGTCGATCGAATCCCGCCCTCCGTCGGTCGGCGTCGGTGGTCGTCCGCCCGCTCGCTCGCTAACCGCTATACCGCCCGGCCAGCACAGCCCGGCAGCAGCAGAAAATGATATGCTCGCCAGCAAAGGCAGGAGGGGAGTCGTGATGAAGGGAGAGAGAAAAAGGCAGTGGGAGCTCCCTCCGCGATTCCATGATGATGGCTGCGAGCACGAGAATGATTGATGCTTTGATCGATCAACCGAATCTCTTCCTTTCCATCACTTTTTGATCATCAGCCGTCCTCCAATGTTCTTCCTCAACTCCGCGCAGCCTCGACCCGCATATATGTGCCCGAGCTGTACGAGAGCGCGTCGCTAGAGAGGGCCAACGCGAGCCCAACGGCCGACCCATCCCCTCCCCGGCCATCCATGTCGTTTGCCCCATGCTCACGCACACCCGCAGTGGCCTAGGGCTGTGCACCATTTTTCCTTTCACCCGTGCTTCCTTCCTTCGCGGCTTCCTTCCATCTTCGAATTCGCGGCACCCCCAACGTTATCCATCCGTCCCTCCCCATGCGATATCAGAACACCACGCCCACAGCCTACTTTTACTACTTTTGTCCAGCCGGACTCACTATAACATACGGTGACAGTCTGCATGCAAGCGGCATTTAGATGTGGGGTCCAAACTTTGTTTTCTCTAAACGTGCAGCGCTGGACACGAGGCGCCTCTAAAATGAATCATGGCGCTTATCCGTTTGTCCACCAGTCCTGAACGCAACATCACACCTCTGGACATCGCAAAGCTCCCGAGTCGACACTTCTCCACCCCACATTTTTTAACGTACACCTTGATATCCCTGAGCAGCAATTCTTCTAAGCGACGATGACCGGGCTGGGTTGGATGACGATCGCAGGGGAATAACGACAGTTACGAGACCGACCAAGGGGAACTGATCTTGGGCCTCGTATACGGGTGCTGTTCACACCAACACCAGCGCACCTCAGAAACGCCGGTCGATGAAAAGAGATACCATACCCTAAAACCAACGGTCAAGTACCACGTTCTCCCCTCATGCATGGCACCACGTTCAGGCGAGTATCGCACAAACCACACTTAATTAATGTAACGAGCACCAAGACCCTTCGTGTTTCAGGTTTTTCTCAGTGGAGTAGGGTCGCGGACGCAGGCAATCACCTCTGCACCCTGCCCCAACTGTCCATCATACGCCACGGTTATTTAAATGCCTCAAGTCCCTATTATACATACGTGGCTTACAAGCGAGTCAAGGAGCCCGAGATCACGAAAGAGTCGGTCGGTCGGCAAGTTTTTCGAGTGGAGAGGTCTGGGCTCCACTTGGCTCTCCTCGCAAGAGACTAACAAAAAACTCCGTTTTGACGTACGGTCATTCCGCCAAGGTTCTCAATTTACTCCTGTCATGGCTCGGACTTGGACTTGGAGGTGTGTCAAACCTCTTCAGACAGGCCGACGAGCTTCAGCCCCACCTACGCTTACGACCGTACATTCAAATCGATATATCCCCAAGTCGAGATTTATACATGTGTGGACACGAGGCAAGTCGTCTAATGAATGTATAGCGCTTATCTGCCTGTCTCTCTAGCTTTCTGTTCTGTCATATACCGATGAAATGAAATTTCCGGCTGTCTCGTATGACTAGTTTCTCAGCAAGTCCGACCGCTACCCCTCACTAAACGGTCTTCCCCTCCTCGCCTGCCAGAGATAAGATAGGCAGTTGAGTTATATCTATAAAAGTACGTGTACTCAACGTCGCGGGCCAAGATAACATCCATCACTCTAGATCTGAGCCTGTGTGACCGTGATAACTCTAACTTCTAAGCGAACTTGACGAAGAGGAAATTAGATGGATTCAGAAGCGCGTGAGATAACGTACAACGCAGCTACGACCACTCCATACACACACGGCGTTCACACCGAGCTAAAGGCTACGAGTCTACGACGACTGGCGACTGGTAGGTATCAATGATCGATCGATCGATTGATATGTCTGTCTGTCTATCTGTCTAGCTATACTTCAACTCATGTTTTACTGTACGTTGTCACATCACTCCTTCTTTCATTAATTAATGAAAGAAAGTAGCAGGAAGGTGGGTTCTCTGTCGCTTTATCCGAGTCAGCTCTTCACCCTCGCTCACTCACTATACTTTTTGGATCTAGGCTCGAAGACGTGAATTAGCGAGCTTCCCTGACAACAACTCAAAACGCTATAAAATCAATTCTCGAGAAAGGAAGGTGACAACGTCATGTCATGCCCACAGCATAGATCACTACTCATGTTTAAACGGACTATGATATGACATACTGCGATGACTCATGGGTCATGACACCATGTTTATATGCATGTGGGACGGCCTTGAGATGTGGGGTTGTATGTATTTCATTCAGTCCTCGTGCACCTATTTTATAGCTTCATGAGTTGTTAACTTACATACGCCAACACCACATTCACAGCACTCATGAAAGCGCAGTTCATACGAGTGATAAGTGAATCCAGTTGCCTCACACCCTCCACTCTCTACTAGACCAGACAGTGGCATGGCATGTCCGTGTTGCATCCTCAATATGGTCGCGACGCGAGCCCAGTGAACGCTTATCGCATCACGAGCACTTCCTTCCCATCAAGTGCACAAGTCGCACCCAAACCGAAAGAGGTCTGCGCAGTTTCTGACCTATCAAGTTCTCAATACAAAAGACCGCACACGAACAGAATCGCAGCACCATTTGAACGAGCAGTTCGGCCGCAATGGCCTTCATTGGGAGGGATGGACCTGATATAGAAGCGCCGCACCGCCTGTATTCCGAATGCAATTCATTCTCACAACAGCTATTTGAATGTAGTAGTAGCGACTGAATTTAGTTTCGATATCCTTCCCTTTCTTCATTCACCTCCTCCCAGTTGTCTACAGCAATCGCTTTTGACGCTTTCTGGTTCCCCGAGACGAACGATATGGGTCAAGAACAAGGCAGCAGCGACCGGGAAGGCCAGGAATTGGTATCTTTCACATCGTAAGTCCAAAAAGTTCCATTCAGATGGCAGGCCTCGATATCGAATTGAATCATGCTCTGCTCTGCGCTCAGTCCACCTGCTAAAGAGGTTGGGGCACTTGTTTCTCCGTAAGTTCAAACCCTTCTCGTCGCCCCTGCATCTACGCTCATTGTAACGAACGTCCAGTCGAAATCCATTCAGGATCGAGCCGCAGCAGCAGGCCACCACTCCTCCTCTTCCGAGTGCTCCTCTATCTCAACCCCAAGTCAACGCTGGTATTACCACCATACCTCTCGCTTCCCTCGCACCCCCGCCTGCATACTTTCCGGCATCAGGTGGTAGTAGTGTAGGAAATCCAGCCTTCGAGAAGAAGACCAGCTGTACTGCGGAGAATCCATCCCCCGAACAGCAGCAATACGCGCCTACGCCGGCACCGTACGTCCTAGCGTACCAAGCACCCGCCATCCCTCCTGCGTCCTACAGAGCCAACGTACGTCGTATCTCCTATTTCTTCGTTCTTCTTCTTTCGAGCTGACATTCTCATCTTACTTACTTAATTACTTGATGCAAATGTAGGGCCTGGCTGGCCATGAACAGGTCGTCCCGCAGGGTGCAGTGCTGGTGACGACCGTAATCCACGCGGTACCCGTCCCATTGACGCTTCTCGGCCCCGCACCCGCTGCGGTCGAGTGCCCTGCGTGCAAAGAGCACATGGTGACGAGCATCACGTATAAAGTGGGGCATGCCACTCAGTAAGTCAAATTTTTGAATCCTTTCCTTTCCTTCCATCTCCATCTCCATTTCCATTTCCATCTCCATCCTCCTCTTAGGAAGGATGGATGTTCTGGCAGCTGCGAATATTGGGCTGACGATAGACGATATGATCCCTTGACAGTCTTTTAAGTATCGTACTTTGTGTGTCCGCGTTGATGCCGTGCATTCCGTACTTGGTGGACGGTATGAAGGACGTGCGCCACTCCTGCTCCAAGTGCGGGGTGCTTTTGGCGACGTACCGTCGGGGTGGGCGTACTATCGAGGTCCACGCTTTTCCGCCGGCCGAAGAGTCGAAATAGGATGGAGAGGAGGAGGAGGAAGGTCGCCCGCGGACCGATTATGATATGATATTACTGCTACTATTCCGATTGAGCTTCTACATATCTACTTGTAACACTACGTTATCGTTCTCAGATACATCGATCAGCCAGGAATGCAGCGTGTTGGACAAACTCGACAACGAACCGAAAACGCATGGTAAACTTGCCGAATTTACACGGCAACTTGGATCGGAGCTGGACCGGAGCACGAACTATGCAGTTTTCCTACAGCGGCACAACACCCAAAATTCGATGTTTCGGCGAGGTGTGGCATTGGTGGGGAAGTGCGACGGGTTCGTTTGTTAAATCAGTGGACGCTAATCTCACTTTGGTGTCCACAACATGATCACAAGTCGAAGTCTGCGCATTTCCAAAGCCTTCTCGAGTACTCAATCCAAAAACCGGAGACGAACTGAATCGCGGCACCATGACGAGCGCCTCCACTGCAAGGGTCTTCATTGGGAGGGATAGGGCGAACACCATGCTCATTAGTTCTGCAAGCCGGTCGGTTAACTTCTTTGCACGATATACGGCATGCAACGTTGCAAGTGGGGGCTCTTCCTTGATCGCAGCGTTGCTTTGTACCCTCGCAGGGCTGACTCGGCCGGTTAGGATACAACCGCACATGTGGCTGTGCTGGCATCTCCGGGTTCGAAGGGGGGCAAGCCCCAACGAACCAGCTATATATGTGTAGTAGTGACTGAGCTCAATCGTGCTCTCCTTCGACTTCTCCACTCACCTCTTCCCTGTATTCCACAGCATTCGTTTTCACGCCTTCTGGCTCCCTGAGACGAACGATATGGGCCAAGAACCAGGCAGTGGCGATCGTTCAGGCCAGGAGCTGAAATCCTCATCGTAAGTTCAAATGTCATTTAGGTGGTGGGCATCGATATTGAGTCGAATCATGCGCCCCGCTCAGTCGGTCTACTAAAGAGGTTGGGACTCTTTCTTCTCCGTAAGTTCAAAGCCTTCCAGGACCTGCATTCACGCTCATCAGAACGTCGGCTCGCAGTCAAAATCCGTCCAAGATTGAATCCTTTGAACTGCAGAAGCAGGCAATTCCTCCAAATCCTCCTCCTCTACCTCAACCCCAAGTCAACGATGGTATTACCACCGTACCACTCGACTCCCTCGAAGCCCCTCCTGCATACTCTCCGGCGGCGGCTAGTAGTAGTGCAGGAAATCCAGTTCCCGAGAAAAAGAAAAGGCGTACTGCGGAGAATCCACTAAACCAACAGCAGCAGCAATATTCGCCTAAACCAGCACCACATGTTCTAGCATACCAAGCGCCCCCTCGTCCTCCTACATCCTACGCAGCTAAAGTGCGTCGTGTTATGATCCAGTTCTTCCTTCTTCCTTTTTCTTTATATACGCAAGCGACCTCTGACTCCTTACTCGATGATGCGAATTTAGGGCCAGTACGGTCACGGGCAGGTCGTCCCACAAGATGGAGCGGTGGGTACGGGTACGACCCCAATCCACGAAGCACCCATCCCATTGGCGCTCATGGGGCCTGAACCCGCGTCGGTGGAGTGCCCTGTGTGCAAGGAGCACATGGTGACCAGCATTACGTATAAAGCGGGGCATACCACTCAGTAAGTCTTTGCGTTCTTTCCTTCGCCTCTCAGGAGGAGAAAGTTGCATTGGGCTGACAGGCTCAACGATAATCCCTTGACGACAGTCTTCTCGGTATTGTGCTTTGTGTATCTGCTTTGATGCCGTGCATTCCGTACTTGGTGAACGGTATGAAGGATGTTCGCCACTCCTGCTCCAAGTGCGGGGTGCTTTTGGCGACGTACCGTCGGGGAGGGCGTACTATTGAAGTCCACGCTTTCCCGCCGGTCGACGGGTCGAAATAGAAGGATTGAAGGTCACCCGCAGACCTATTATGATACTATTGCTACTTTTGGGACCTATAACTTTCATATCATACTATGCCCACTTGTAACCCTACATTATCGTTCTCAGACACATCGTTCAGCCAGGATGCAGCCTGTTGATGAAAACGCATGGTAAATTTGCCGAATGTACGGCAAGGATCGGAGCTGGACCGGAGCACGAACTTGGCTTGAAGGTTTACTACAGCAGCACCCCACCTAAAATTCGATGTTTCGAGGTCTGCCATTGGTCGAGAAGCGCCACAGGTTGTTTTAATAACCCAGTGAACGCTCATAGCATCTTATTGCCCGCAACACGATCACGAGTCGAGGTCTGCGCAGTTTCGATACAAAAACCGCACACGAACGGGATTGCAACACCACAACGAGCGCTCCCGCCGCAAGGGCCCTCATTGGGAGGGATAGGGCTAATACTAGGTTCATTAGTGCAAGCCGGTCGGTGTCAACTTCGTTGCACGATGTACGGCATGCGACATTGCAGGTTGGGGCCCTTGTCTGATCGCAGTCGCAGGCTGTAGCTTCCCGCTTAGGCTGTACCCGCACATGTGGCTGTGCTTGCATCGCCGGGTTCCAAGGGGGGTAACCCGCCAATGAAACAGCCATATATATGGAGTAGCGACCGAATTCAATTTTGATCTCCCTCCCTTTCTTCACTCACCCCTCCCCCGTCGCCTACAGCATTCGCTTTGAGGCCTTCTGGCTCCCCGAGATGATAGATAAGAGCCAAGAATCAGGCGGTAGCGATCGGCCAGGCCAGGAATCATCGTAAGTCCCATTCCATTCAGATGATGAGCCTCAATTTTGAATTGAATCGCGGGCCGCGCTCAGTCGTCCGTCTGCCAAAGAGCTTGAGGCTCTTGCTCCTCCGTAAGCTCGAAATCTTCCAGGACCCGCACTTACGCTCATTGAAATGTCGACTTGCAATCACAGTATCGAGTCACCTGAGCAGCAGGCAACACCTTCACCTCAACCCCAATTCAACGCTGGTAGTTCCACTGCACCCCTCGCTTCCTTCGCGGCCCCGCCTGCATACTCTCCTTCATCAGCTGGTAGCATTTCAGGACATCCAGAACAGCAGCAATATGCGCCCACGCCAGCACCACATGTCCTAGCACACCAAGCGCCCACGCCCCCTCCTGTCGCCTACGCTACTAATGTACGTAGTATTCTCTACTTCTTCATTCTTCTTGGACTGTACGCAAGCGACTTCTGGCTTACTTGATGCGTTAGGGTCAGTCTGGGCGCGGTCCGGTCGTCGAACAAAAAGGAGTGCCGGTTACGACCGTAATCGATGACCCCAAACCATTGGCGCTCATGGGCCCTGGAACCACTTCGGTTGTGTGCCCTCATTGCAAGGAGCACATGATGACGAGCATCACGTATAAAGTAGGAAATTTCACTCAGTAAGTCTTCGCATTCTTTCTGTCTCCTCTACGTGACTTGGCTCATGCTTAATCCCTGGGTGGGATTCACCAGTCTTATCGGTATTGCGTTTTGTATGACCACCTTGATGCCGTGCATCCCGTACTTGATTGACCCTGTGAAGGACGTTCGCCATTCATGCTCCAAGTGTGGTGTGCTTTTGGCGACATACCGCCGGGGAGCGGGTACCGTCGAGGTACACGCGGTCGACATTGAAGGAGGGTCACCCCGCTAACCCATTATGATATTACTGCTGCTCTTCCGATTGAGGACCCTCATTTCTACATATCCTACGAGAACTTCTAACACTACATTATCGTGCTCAGACATATCGATCAGCCAGGATGTATGATAAGATATCGCAGCAAAATTTAATGTTGGACAAATATGAACGGAAAACGCATGGCAAACTTACTGAATGTACGGCAAGAATAAGAGGTGGACCGGAGCACGAACTGCCTTGCAGTTGCACTAAAGCCGCCCTCTCAGTTCTCCAGCCCAATCCGGCTTCACCATCACCATGAGTTGCTAAATTTCGTACTTCGATACACCGCCCACTACCACCCGGATATGCGTGAAACTCAAGGCCTACCTCATTAAGCTTTGGGAACAGACTGCGCTGCCTTCTTCAATCATAGATCCGACTTAGATTGGACTCGGACATTCGTATACGTCCCCAAAGTCCTCTTCGACGATGACGACAGTGCGAAACAATCCGATTCTGGACCCATCCTTGACATCCCTACCGGACTAAAGGACGTTCGCCAGTTTTCGCTGTCGCGTGGGATCCAATGAGGACCCTAGACTCCATACTAGTATTACGTGTTCGCCTCTCAAATCCTCGGTGTGCTCGACTACGACGAACCGAAAACTGCCGTTTATCAACGTGTACAATGCGCCTTGACTTCCGAAGACAGTGCGTTCAAACGCAGAGATGTCTTACTGGCTAATGAGGAGGATCTCCCGATTCTCGTCATTTTTTCTGCAAAGCTTCGTCGCTCTTTCCTGCCGACCACGATATCGTGTGCTGACTCTCGACAACTCGTCTCGTATAAGACATCACTGCTGCCGTCTGTGCTTAAATGTTTGGGGACCATCCCAGTTATTGCAGGGCTTGTCAAAATTCAGATGAATGGAAGGAAATTTCAGGCATCATCGTGAACAGAGATATTCCCGTCTTACAAAATCCCTGTCACAAACTATTTGGCCTGCATAATTGACTTGGATTGGTGTTAATTCGAGGTGTGCGCCGCCTGTGGAGGATCGGGAAGACTGGAGCTCACTAAGAGATGGGATGGTTAATGGTGGGAATTAGACCTATCTGAAGCTAATCCCCTAGTATCTATCAAGATATGTCCTCGATCAGTTTACGGCTGTTTATTCCTTGGCGGCTCTCTCTATGACCAGCCTTTTCTAAGTATGTCAGAGTTGACCGCCGACTCAGAGTGATAAATTTGATTTGCTTTGACCCTCACTATACAGTCATAGAAGTGCGTCACTGATCCCATTTTTATTGTGCCTTTTGTGGTGCTGCCTCCAAGAGATGAACATATACTTTGGGATGCACACCTAGATTCAAGCTTTAGAGCGCGCTGCGCAACTACACCTAGCAGGAAATAAGCATGGGTATATCCCAAATTTCACGTCAACTGTCGGGGGTGCATTGGGACAGTGCCGCATGTGGCTGGGAGATCGTTACAACTGCAAAAAAACTAAGGATCTGAACGTCTACAATGAGTGTCTACAAGCACAAGAACAACTGGATCCATATATTTCACAGGCTAACATTCCACGAGTACATTTGGTTCGTAGTCTCGGGTATCGATCCTGAGGCCGTAGCGAAGCGAGGCAGGACTTGTGTATTAACACCAATATTCCATTAATCGCCCCTATTAAGGCTTTGGGTCGGATCGGATCGCGTCGAGCTTTCAGACCACAGAGTGGGGCACTTGTTTGAAAGGCGCTTTGAGCCGTACGAATGGTCAACACGATGATATTTGTACAACCCCTCAGGGCAAGTAATAGTACACAAGCTTTACATTTAACTTTACACGTCGCAGTTCACGAATACTAGCCAAAGTAAAAAGCGAAAAAAATTGAATACCTTCCATAAAAACGCGTACATCGCATCGAAACAAAAGCATAGAAAAAAAGGAGAGGAAAGAGTAGTGAACGCTCGAAGAACATGAAGGAGATCAGTTCGGCTAGCAAACGACGCCAATAGCCGCTCTGACCTTGACCAACGCACCAGGGTCAGTGTAGGCTCCCTCCCAGCTGATGTTCACACCCGGTCGGAACACCAAGCAATGAGAGCTCCCTCCGAAATGGAACATTCCCAACTCGTCACCGCGCTTGACCCGCTGTCCGACCCGCACCGTCGCTTCACATGTTGAGACCTCCGTCATACCAATCGCGATGAAGCACATCAGTCCGATCGCAGGGTTCGAAGACTTGATGAAGATGAGCATGCGCGAAGTGATCGAGGTGATGAATGCCAAGGATTGAATGTACGGGTTATCGCCACTCGGAGAGTTGAGGAGGGCTGGGGATTGTACGAAGTACGTCCCAGGAACGGTGACGATCTTCTTGATCACGCCCTCCACAGGGGAGTGCCAACGATGGTAGCCGGTCACCTGTAAGAACCCTTGGAAGACGGTGCCTCCGTACAACTGCGCCCCGTATTCCTGGTCGTCGTTGAGCACATGACGAAGAGAGTACGGCTCTCCCTTGATCCAGAATTGGTCCGTCTCCTTGGCGTCCTGCTGCATGTTGTAGAAGACGGACTCGCAAGCTGCGTTGATAACGTTGGGGACTTTGGGGAGCTCGAGGGCACGCACGCCCGGGTTTAAGGTACGAACAAAAAAGTCGTCCCAGGAGGTATAGCCCCAGCTAGGCTTGCAGGGGTCACAGGCGAAGATCTGAGCAAATGTCAGACCGTCGAACCCGACCTCCATAGCGGAGATAGCCTCCTGGCTGAACCAGCCACCAGGTTCGTCATTGAGAACGCTGGTGGAGTCGGAAGAAACCAGATAGACGGCCCAGGTGTCAAAGATCTTCTTGAACTGGGCGTTGAGTTTATCGGCCAGGAAAGCAGTGAAACCAGCATCGGTGTTCATGGGTTCCGCGAGGATCATGTAGAAAGGCGGCCCCAAATCACCATAGTAGGGTGCTTCCCCAAGGAGCCCATTCATGAGCATCAGCAATTCGTTATAGTCTTTGACCTGAAGGACATGGAAAAAAATCAAGTCAACGTTGATACCTAAGGACGCATGAGAAACCGATTCAGGGGCTCACCACCGTAGCGTTCTCGAACATGCGGTTGAACCCCATGTACATATCGCCGTCATTTTCGATCATATCTTTAAGCTCCTGAATGGGAGGGAGAAGAGCTGCGCGAGCTTTACGACCCTGCTTGACCTTGCCATTGACCCAACGGTCCAGCACGTCGCGATTGGCAGGCAACCAACCACCACGGCGGAACTGCTCGGTGAGCTTGGCGTTAGGGCCAGACATGGGTGGGACGTGGTAAAGTCGTCTACAAGAAAAGTGGGTCAAAGATAGAGCGAGGTAAGACTATGACTAGTCGGAGTGGGTTAGGAGACGTACGGTTAGAATCTGGATAAGCTAGCCTGCAGGTGAGGAGGTAGCTGGTGGAACGAGAGAACTCTGACTCCCAGACTTAAATAGGTCGACAGCGAGCGAAAAAGGGGTAGAATCAGAGTAACAAAAACGGGTCAAGTCTCCCATATTCGAGGTCACGATGCTGACCTTGTCTGGCATATGTGACAACCGCAATAGACCATAGACGACGAATCCATTTTCTATCGCCCAATGAATGGCATTCAGTGGCGCTTGTGACTAGATAGAGATTTAACTCTTGCTGCAAAAGTCAAGCAACATTGTAACAAAGCATAATTGGCGTACGCGCAAGATTGGAGACAATTCTCCCGAGAGAACTTGCGTTGTACGTCAGTTGAATAGCTTCAGATGGCCGCCAGATTCATTCGCAGCAACTTCCATGCAGCTCTATCTCCATAGAGGTCGTAGGACGGGCAAAGCCTCTCGATTGACACCCCGCATCGGTGGTGAATGAATCTTTTGAGGGCCCTCTGGGCTTGAGGGGATTTGTCAGGAGCTAGAGCTGACGATAAGATGACTCGCAGGTCATTTGCTAGCGGACCATCCAGTAATGCTAGCTGACTCGGGATGGTGACTGAAGCTGAGTATCAGGCATGACTGATCGATGCGTCCGTGTTCTCTTCCAGCAGTCAGCAGTGCTGGAAGTCGTGGGATTGGAGAGAAGCTCAGCTGAGATGCTCATGGTGGGAGACATTTCCCCGAGATAACTTGCGTTATACGCCAACTGAATAGCTCCAGGTGGTCGCAAGATTCGCTCGCCGCGACTTTATGTGGTTCTATCACCATAGAGGTCCAAAGCCTCTCGCTTCTGACTCGGGTACTACCCCGTCTTGCGCCAAGACATTGCATCACCGTTGTGCATCATCTCGGCCGCAACTTACCGTCTTCGTTTTTCCACATCGTCTTTCAGGTGCTGCATCAGGTCGTTGTCGACCTGCATCCTTTCCGCCTAGGCTTACTCGGTCAATAAATATATGCGCCCCCATTTTGCTTCCCACATCCCGTCCTCGTCCCTTCTCCGTCCACCCTGTCTATTGCTCTGTCTGGCTAATTCTTTGCAGCTTACTCTCATGATCTTTTTTCCCCCCGGCGTCCTCGTCGTACGGTTGCAGCTGCTTTCGTGCTTTCGTTGATATTCGTCTTTGTCTGTTTCAGACCCCTTCTTCTCTGTACTCCTTTCACTCTGGTATTGCGTTCTTTTTTCGCCCTTTCCCTTATATCGACTTTCTTATCGTCCGTTGGAGAATCCCATCCCCTTTATAGATGTAATTATTGCTATCGTCGCCTGTACTAATGTATGGGCGTTTACATGACCTTAGGCAAATGTTGAGCAGATGCAACTCTCCTCCCAGTCCACATCCATATCAGCCATCCTATTCTCTATCTCTCCTCCTTCTCTTTCACCGTCAACGCGGACCGTTTCTATTCCGTTGGTTTTGCCATCGTATGTTCCCCTTGCTGAATAGTCAGCCGTCTACCTCTAATAAGCTCAAATGCAGCTGTGACCCACTTGTCATTCTCCCCTCGTTGACGCTTTGCGTGGCCGTTGTCTTCTTCCGCGTGGTCCCAGTGTATATAGACCTGCCTCCATTTGAACGATCTAATCTTTGGAGGCGTTGGTGGCGGCGAATCACGTTCAGTTCGGACTTCTGCTGTGCGATTAGCGGCGTCGTCACTTTAATTCGACGTAGCATCTACCCCTTACAATTATCGAAAGGGCTGAGAGGAGATACCGCAATGCAGATAATCCGACCAATGATCGCAGGCCTATTCGGATCTGGTGACATCGTCGAAATAGCGCTCAGCTGCATTGCTATACCCACCAAGGACAAGACTACTCTTTCTAACCCTATAGACACTCATGCTGCTAGACGACAGTATCAGAAAGGTGAGATAAACGGGCCTTATGCACCCGCCGCAGTCTTGAGTCCGCTTCCTGTAATTCACCCTGTTGTCTGGCCCGTGTATGAACACGTCCGTCAAGGTCATGAGTGCGTTTTTCGGATCGACGAAATGATGAATGGTTGGAACGGAACTCAGTTTCTCTCCATAAAATACCTGGCGTGCGCCTCAATGCATGGATGTCCTTTGTAAGGCAAGAATTGTTGGGTAAGACCATTTCCCCACTGACATGTGTTTGCAGACGATTCCTGATATCGCGACGCCATAGCTGCCAGGGACTGATAACGTTACAATAAGATCCTATCTTTGACATTAGCATACGAGTGTACATAATCCAATCAGCTATACATTTGCCACATCTTACGTGGGCAGTGCAAATCTAGCCGATTCCTCTCTGCCCATTGCTTCACGGTCTCTTTCCCGTTGGTATTCTCTGGATCACCCCACCGGCGCTCCTCCGATCCCACTGCGTCCGCGTGCTGCTCAGCCTTGACCAAGAAATGAGCAAACTCCGGTTGCCATGCTAAGGACTTGGAGTAGTAATTTATGAGCTCCTCAAGGGCAACCACCTTATGCGTTATTTTCCGGCCGAGAACTTGAGTCAAAATCTCAGCGACCTTTCGAAGTTCGATAGAATATTAGAAACGTCATAGTTGAATTGTTTCACCGGACGCACGTACCTGATCGAAAGTAACGAGCTCAGGACCAACAAGAATTTAATCTTACGCTCGTTCTTGTCGTTCAGGAAGACTTTGACCGCAACCTGGCCAATATCAGCGACAGAAATCACAGGGATCTTCGCATTAGGCATGACGCTCTTGAATTCGTCGTGTTCCCTAATATCCTTCCCGTGAAGGTCCAGCAAGTTGTCTGTCAATCATAAGAGAACGGTGTCAGCCATAGAAACATTGGCGAGAGGAAGCGATTCGAACCAATAAACTAGGTCGGCCGGAGTGTGAAATAATCCAACTTCTTCTCGTCGAGGTATTTCCAAACCTTTGCAGTGCCAAAGTCCGCTTCCTTCTCAATAGCGCTGCCGCTCATGAGGAAGAACCTCTTCACTCCATTGCTTACCGCAATGTCAATGAACTGGTTGATATTGTCGGAAGGGTCGATGTATCCACGGGCGACACCAGATACACGGACTTGATACTGGTCCCTGGGATTTTGAATGGGTTTTGGAAAGTCGAAACGTCCATCCAGTCAAGCTTGACAGACTCAAAGCCTTGGGGGACTCGGCCAGAACGGGAGCCAATGATGACGTTCTGGTGGGCGTCCTTCAGCAGCTGAGCGATGACGCTGCCGACCTGACTCAGGGCGCCACCGGTGATGAGGATAGACATGGATGTGATCGCGAGAGCTATGGATAAATGTGAGTGATTAAGGCTATACCTGGAATCAATCATTTATGCTCTGTTTCTCTAGACGCTACGGTTGTGAAAGCTCCGGGACGTAACCTTCGCTACGCGAGCAAGAACTCACGATCAATAAATCGAAGGTGAAGATTGACCTTCCAGTGGCAGTGGATATTGTCATATCAGAGATGTCCCCACACGGCCTTGGAATGTGGGTCATCGAATTGTACCGCCTACCTACCTATTCCAGGGTTTCGGCCCTCTCGGCTAAATTATCAATCTTATTGATCAGTAAGCTGCATAACCTTGCGGTATCGCTGTGACGGAAACTGGACCTAAACTTGGAAACTAAGGATCATCGCGGTCGTAGCTACTGAGATTATGAAGCAATCTGGGAGTAGCGTTGATGAGAAATTTGATTCACGTTTGATTCTCTTTAAATAGACGAGGAGCTGCTTTTACTGCCGATAGATTGGACATTCATGAACCACAGCCTGCAATGGGGAAACCGGAATGGGGAGTTGGAACGCCGAGTAAATAACTGATGGTGTAGTTGGGGGATCATTGACAGAGATAAGGAATACAATGCAGGGACTATCACGATGGACCGTTGGAGTTACTCGGAAGGGACACTTGAAGCTGGTCTATATCTGAGAGCTGGCTGGAACATCGTTTAACCTTGAGGGCAAGAAGTCATAATCATGGCGCGCGCTGGCAGTGCCTCATATAGCCGGGACGATTGATGGAGTGCGAGTACAAATCTCCCGTCTGAGAATGCACATCTTTCGGCCTCAAACACGGGCGTCAGTTTAGGTGTTTATTGTAGGATTTGGAGCTGGGATCTTGCTGTAGTTAGCTTGCTCTACGGCGTAGAAGCCCAGGACACCGGCGTTCAGGAATTGGACCCAGTCCGGTTTATGACTACTTATGATTATGACTATGACAACGTACTCAAATCTACCGCTCGTTCTCAACTCATCCTGGGATCACCTGCACACCGTGCACAGCGGCTACGGAAAATTCTGTTAAATATTACGAAAACGGATTTATTTCAATAAAGGTCCGAGGCGTCGTAGTGATAGCGTAGACGTCGTTACCCCCTTCGACAGCGGACAGCGCAAATAAACCTTCTTCCTTCGAGTGGGCTGATTACTTGACGGAATCATGAACGTCGAAAGGAGCGCGGCGAGGTCGTCTTTATTCCCTGGATTAAGGGAGCTCCGTGGGCTGTATCAAGGATTGGCAGCCTCGGGCTTATCCTCGGGCTTACGACAGCACCCTCGGGCATGGTACAGTACCTTTGTCTTTGATCAATGCTTGATGGCGGTGTCAAGGAACGACTCAACGCGCTATCTCACTAAGCCCCAGCCTGGCACATTATGACACCGAGCCCTAGATGTCAA
Source organism: Candolleomyces aberdarensis (assembly GCA_004126415.1). Taxonomy (NCBI): domain Eukaryota; kingdom Fungi; phylum Basidiomycota; class Agaricomycetes; order Agaricales; family Psathyrellaceae; genus Candolleomyces; species Candolleomyces aberdarensis. Next base: position 17,057 of record SDEE01000564.1, on the reverse strand, counting down.
CCAAGTGGTACAATTTTCTTGAACTTATGCCGGCGCATCACTCGCTCGTCGACAGGCTGAGAGAACGTTTCCAGAGATTACGCGTTTGACGGCTAATTTGTTGTATCAGTCAGGTCCATAGAGAGGTTGGAGGGTATAAATACTGGTATCTTCGCTCAACTACTGGGCTAAGCAAGTTCTACCCGTCAATTTTCCTCACTCGCTACACTTCCCTACACTTCCCAGACCTCCATATCTTCGTTTTAATACCGTTACCCTTCGACCAAAACAAACCATGAAGCTCACTAACTTCATCCCACTCGCCATGCTTCATACGGTGCTGTTGATCAACAATGTAGCAGCTGCGCGCAAGTCCCATTCCGATGAATCCGTACGTTTCTCCAACACTCAACCCTATCATCTTACTAGCTGTCGTGGTCAACGCTGACGCTCATCCGATTCGCTTCGCCGGTACTTGTATTAGGTCGGAAGGGAACTCGCACTCGACGATCCTTTTGAAGCCCGGAGCGAAGCAGTAGCAGACATTCTCAATGACATCACTACTCGTGAGCTCCTCGAAGAGCTGGAGGATCGCTTGTCTCGTAGGACCCGGCCTGGCAACCTCATTAAGTGTGCTAGGTGCGGCGGCCTCTATGCCCCGAGGGATGTGAGTATTTTTATTGTTAGTCAGTAGATCAACGAATGACTGAACCAACTGTTATGTTCGACAGTACCAGAACCACGTCCAGAGTTGCACGGGGCCGTCAAACACCCGTGCATCGGGCGGCAGGAAGGGATCTAACTAGGACGAACAGGAGATTTTATGCAATGTGGCCCTGTGCGTGTACCGCACCGACTCTTAGTCATTGTCGTGCAAATTTCCCAAGTTCGATGGCGACGTAGTATTTATTGCTCGCACTTCCATGCTTTGTCCTCTGGGTGGGACCGGTTTCTTTCGGGTGGAGGCACAACTTATACCAAGACTTAGTCGAAGGAGCTTTCATATCTTTTGAGCACCTATGCCCCTGAACTGCAAGGCTGCGATTGTATATGTTTCCTCCCCTTGGACATATGAGATGGTGGGTCGGTTTGGGGATTACGCAATTCGTACCCTACATTTCCGTCGACGGTAGGCGCCCACTGTCTGTTATTGGGGGCATAGCTCAGATGGGAGAGCAGTAGACTGAAGGGCCTCTGGCAAAGTATTCTAAAGGTCCCGCGTTCGATCCGCGGTGCCCCCATTGAAAACATTCTTTTTTCGTTCTTTTTCGTCTGTCTTTAGATGTCAGTTTGACGAGACTCTGAAAGCCTGCTCAGTAGGCTCAATTAGGGGTTCCTTTCTCCTGAGATTCTGACACAACTATTTGTATATTCCTCTACATGCAGTTTGGTCGCTGGTATACTCTTCAGAACAGCACCGATATGGAATGAGGGGTAGCCCGGATCAGTTGAATTGCCGAATCGCCGAGGTCGTAGCCGTGGCCCGTGATTGCGCGATGATTTTCCCAGGGTCCCCATCGCACAGGTTGCCGCCAACGCCCACCAACGGCCTCACTCGTCCACCACTCGATGGTCTCTCCTCCAAAACCTTGGGAGCGCAACGGCGGCTTAGCACCTTCAACGACGGCAATGTCGACACCAGCACCGGCACCCGCAGCCCTAGCTGCATCATCAATGTCATCAGCAGCCCAACAGCCTGTCTCACAATCGACCAGCAGCAGCGGGGCACCGGCTATACCTGAGCGGCCAGCATCGTTTGGCTCATCCTCGCTAGCGACGACAACGGCGCTGAATCCAACAACGACAACGTCGGCCTACGGCACCTCACCCTACTCGCGCTTTGGCGGACTCGGATCGTACGGCGGGCTGGGCTCGTACGGGTACGGTGGTATGGGATCCTACGGCGGCCTCGGTTCGTACGGCGCGGGAGGGATGTACGGCGGGGGATACGGTGGATATGGCGGGTACGGAGCAGGCGGGATGTACGGCGGTGGCATGTACGGTGGGGGTGGCATGTATGGTGGTGGATTTGGAGGTCCTGGAGCGATGATGGGACCCAATGGTGTACCGATTGGTCCAGACGGCCAACCTCTCCCGCCTACGTTGACCCAGACGCTCGAATCGACGACTCAGCATACGTTTGCGCTGCTGCATTCCATCGTTCAGACCTTCACGGGCGTGGCACAGATGCTCGAGTCGACGTTTATGGCTACTCACTCGTCGTTCTTCGCGATGGTCGGTGTCATCGATCAGTTTGGGCAGCTACGCAATGCTCTCGGAAGCGTACTAGGCCTATTTGGACTGCTGAGATGGATGAAGGATACGGTGACAGGTCGAGGAAATGGTGGAGGGATCAACGGGCGAGAGTTTAACGACTTCGTCAACGGCCGACCAGTGCAGGGCGCAGCAGGCGCCGTAGTCCCAGGCCAACCGCCACGACCCAAGGCTAGCAAGAAGCCGATCATCATGTTCCTCCTCGCCATCTTTGGCATCCCGTATGCTATGACGAAACTCATTAAAATACTCAACGAGCGTGCACAGGCCCAGAGAGCGCAAAACCCACAGGCTCTACCTGGCCAACCCCTTCCACCACTCGACCCCTCGCAGCTCACTTTTGCTCGTGCCAAGTACCCTTTCTCACCTTCGAACCCCAACGAATTGGCGCTGAAAGAAGACGAAATTGTGGCGATTATGGGCAAGCTGGACGCTCGAACAGGGATGGAGGTGGATCCTAGGATCGAGGATGTGGAAGGCGAGTGGTGGAAAGGACGGACGAGGGATGGGAGGGAAGGCTGGTTCCCGAAGAAGTGGGCCGAGGTTTTGGAGAGGAGGAGTAAGCCTGCTGAGGAAAACAAGGCTTGAAGCCGTCGTCGTTTCTCCTTTGTATGTTGCCTCCTCCCTCCTCCCTCTCTTTCCTGGCGATATCCCATCACTCCCCTTTCTCCTTCTCGTTAGATGCAGTGTCGCTTTCTGCCGTGTGATAGTTCGTTTCGGAGCTGTGCTTTCTCATTTATCCTATACTATTAGTTATGCATACAGTATATACGGCTCTTTTTATTTTTTCCCTCTGGTGTATCATACTCTTGTTCCTTCTCCTGTGTTCGTCTTTCCTTACCGTGCGATGAGCGGCTGGTTGTTGCAACCATACTACATTCATGTATACAGTTCCTCAGGACCCTGTATCTGTGTTCCAAAATTTACGCTGTTGTCCCCTCGTATCTACCTACTCCGCCGTCCCATGCCTGCGAACATAATCAAGCAAAAATGGGGGCACCGCGGATCGAACGCGGGACCTTTAGAATACGGTGCCAGAGGCCCTTCAGTCTACTGCTCTCCCATCTGAGCTATGCCCCCGATGAAAGTTGCGCCCTTCCCGCCGTCGTCCAGGTCGACGACTTTCGCCTGCCAGGTTCTCGTAATTATGGGATTCTTTTTTTTTNGATATGCTCTCTATGTCCACTCAATCCATCTGATGCAGCCGTCAACTCAGTAAAGAACAGGTATGCTACTGATGCACCGAAGATTCAGCCCATCGATCGAGGTAGCAGTGCTGATATTCCTGACTCACGCAAGGTGTTACATGTTACAGCCTAGAGCGGTCCAATCCACTCAGAAACAATACCTTGAGGACGGCACGGTCACATCCTATCAAAATTGACTGTAAATCCTTCCGATCGCAAGCCTGGTCACCTAGCCTCACTACATAACCTTCTATCCGGCTTCTTGTCGGCCTCGGCTGTTTCCATTAACGTTGCAGTTCATACTTCTTTGATCCATAACCTTGATTTGTTGGACATACACCACGCAACGTTAATCCTGTACTCCCGTACCGCTTCGCGCCCCTCGACGAATCGAATACACTATATCTTGCCAACTTGTATGACCCCTACTGAGCCCTACTGATAACGGGCTTCCCCCTATCATGTCCATAGTCAGCGACTCCGAGTTCAAGAAAAAGAGCAGTGTCCCAGTGGGAACGTCCTCTGTCACGGAGGTTTCATCTGTGCACGCACCTTGCAAAGAGTAAGTTGTATTTCCTCGGAGCTACGAACCTATCTTGATTAGGCTGGTTCCGGGCAGTGATACATTTAGCAAGAAATCCGACGCCACGAAAGCCCTCGACCAGAATAGTGACGATCCAGCCCTTGAATGCGATTTCGAGTACTCTGACGACGACGAGTGAGTCCGAGTCAATTTCCACATTTGCTCCAGGTTCGACAACTTTGGATGCTGACAATCACGACCTCGATCCATGATCCATCATAGAGGTGAATGGGGCGACGACCTAGAATCATGGTAAGTCTATCTTCGCAACGTACATCATACCTTCTACCTTTGCACTATTACACTACGTTTCTAATGGACGGCTTTTTTTGCAGGGGCCATCGAGGACCAGGCAACAAGATCCCTGTTGGGAAAGGTGATAAACGCTCGAAGAACGAGAAGTGAATATCGGATGAGCGACGACTAGTGGACTAACTGTCTTAGATGCAAAGAGTAATATAATACTTCGTTGCGCCACTCCCACTATGCATTTCTCCATTTGTTTCTACGAGCTCCAGTTATGTCCAGTCAAATCAACCATTAGCGGTTTGCGATCGCCATTAACTGCGGATATGCCGTTCACTGCAACCAACTGATCCAGGTGGGCGCTCGAGGTCATTTGAATGCTGTCATCCATGGTTTACGGCAGAAAGGGAAGAGAGATGGATGGCAGCACATATGAGTTGCCTTCAGCGCTGGAGCCATAGTTGTTTTACCCGCCAACCGGGTGTTATTATTCCTTTCATAGGCAACGACACCTTCACCGTTCAAGCCGGAGGGATTGATGGTGCTAAAGTTGCACGCGGAATGGTTGGCTTGGGGCAAGCTTGGGGAGGCTTGTAGGCGCTTACGATGGGTTAGGCAATCGGAGCTGGATACATCACAAAAAACGCAGGACTTAGCGTGGATATGGTTCAAACTGGACTTGAGAATACGCCCACGTCTAAGTGCCAGTTACAATCATTATCGCAGACATATTGAACGCTTTGGGGGCCGCCCTGCATCGTCGCTGTTGTTAAGTCGTCGTATACGTTGTAATGCCCTGGCGTAGGTGAGCACGTCAGCTCTCAGTCCAATGTGATCCTGCTAATGCAAGGCTGAGAAAGCCAGTACGCACCGTCTAATCCGGGAAATTGAGCTCGAGGCCTAGTCTAGAATTTGGCACAACAGTGGTGGTTTTAGGCTAGAAGGGTGAAACGACAACAGCAATAGCGAATGTCCTGCAGTCGCTACCACTGCTGTGCCTGCTACTTCCACCTCGACTCTTCAAGGTACAGTTGCTACCTTTAATTCGCATCCACTTTTTCGATAAGTTCAGCAAATACGACGACTTATGGGGATGCGACACGGACTCGATAATGTAGATCGAGCTCACTGTGATCCGAAAAGTTCATTCCCAGCCTGACGTTCGTGGCTATTATCCAAACGGGGCTGGCGCTTGTTTGGGCGCTCGTATCCACAGTCACGAATCGCGAGGGAACGTCCTGGAAGTTGGTGAATAGGCCTATGATCTCTCTCGTTTCCCTAGTAGAATTTCTATTGTACTCTACCTAACGAACGTGATGCCAACATGCGAGTCGAGAATGAAACTTTGCGGACCAGCGGAGACGAAAGCGAGATCTCCATTCCCTTGTGGGATCTCACATGATTTGACGAATGCTATATGTATAGGCCAAGTACAGAGCTTGACGCTCAAATAGGGTTCATTACTCCATGGACTACCGCACCCCATCGAATTTGGGACGCCAGTCCCCTTCCCGTTCACCACTTGCGCTGATTGGGCGCGACTTGCGGACAACACCATTTATCAAAGATGTTATTCATCGCGCTGAGGCTGGGAGACATCCTCTCAGCGCTCACCGCTGAGCCTGACCTTCGTGTTGTTACACCAGGAGCAGGAGCTAAATCGACCTTCCCGAAAGGTTCGGGCATGTGGCTTCTTGGCGCGTCGGTCTCGCTTCGGCAACACGGAAGTTCCGGTTTTATAACTGTTCCCTCGCACGCCGTCTTTCGCAGGTACGTTAGGACGCTTTGAGTTCCGTTGGACATCGTACCTTTCTTGTCGCTTGCCTTTTAGGCTAAAAATCTCGATTCTTACCAGCCCAAGCCAACTGTTTTCGTGAACAACCTGGTATACGCATAACCTATGCGCTGACTACACAACCTTGCATTCCGTCAACCTCCAATAGCGGACTTGACATGAGTGGAGCACCTTGGGAGCACCGGAAGCAATAACCGAGCTTTGATTTCGGTTTTCATTTGAGCCCCAAATAAGCACAGCCTCGTGTCCCGCACAAAATCTGGGCTCAACGGCTCCCCGGGTTGCATCTAGCTGTATATGTGCATCTCCCTGTTCTCGAAGTCCATCGTATAATAAGGATTCGATCGAAAAGCTTCTCCCGTATCAAAAGAGGCATCGCATTCCAGCTTGTTTCGGGGAGGGACCTATGATCACACGGCCTGCCTCGCGACGATCTCCTGATAGAGTTCAACTCAAAGCGAGCCAATGATCCAAAAACGGCAGCCCCTTTCAGAGAGCAATGAGCGCACCGAGACCGAAGACAGAGCCTCCAGTCATTGAGTGGCAATGAGTCGAAGCATCTCAAACCAGCGTCCTACACAAGTGATGGGTTCGACGGCGCTGAACCGTACGTAAGTCAGTGCCTGCAAGTGGGACATCGAAACAGACGAACCTTCCAAATGGTGGTACATGACCAAACATGTATCAGGGTGAGGATTGTGGACAGTCACCGCCCGAGACATGAGCGCTGATGATGGGACGCCATGTCGTCAGGGCCACCATTGCAATAGATCGGTCCCCTGATGTTTGTCTGTATACAGACGTGGGCGGGATGCCTTTATCCTTTCTCACCCCCTGCCTCGTTTGGGCCGAGCAAGATATAAATAAGAGTTTTCATCCTACTTTCCTCCGCTATCCTTCCTGTCTCCTCCCCCCTCAAGCGTTCTTATTCCCGCCACACACTTGCTCATCCGTCTGTTGTGAACAATGTCTTACGTAGTGAGTGCACTCTTTTATCCCGGATGAGCCCATCTAACATGTACACCTCTTATTCATTTCCCCCTCGTCGTAAACTCTGGTAGGCTCAACAAACCATGACCATCCAGGCGGGCGGTAACAGGAACGCCAAGAACCTTCCTGTCACCGCTGAGGGCCGTGAATGGAGCAACGGTCTATGCTCTTGCTGCGATGAACCCGGAACTTGTACGTTTTTGACATCTCACTCTTTCTTGATCTTTCAGACTGATCGCGCTTCTTTGTTTTACAGGCTTCGTTGCTTGCTGCTGCCCGTGCATCGTGTACGGAAAGACCAAAGTTCGCTATGATTCGCTTCAGCACCAGGGTACCGTTGCTCACAACCCTGGATGCATGAATGGAGACTGCATGCTCCACGCTGTAGCGTCGTGCTTTGGATTGAACTGGGTTGTTCAGGTAGGTTATTTGCGCTTGGATTTTTTTTTCTTTTCGTTCGCTCTCGTCTTGGTTTTCGCGCCCTTTCTATTTATTTGCGCCGGCTCAGCGTTCTTCACTGCCTGGTCTTCCTATTTCAATTCGAATTCAGCGCTCATCACGAGCGCTGATGACACCGGACTCTGTTCTTGGCTGTGGTATTTGGGACCAGAGTTCGAGCGAGCGCTCTGGAGATTAGATTTCTTTCCGATTACGTTCTACCCACCGCCGGCACTCCAATGTCATGGTACTAACGACATCTTCGCTTTCAGATGATGACCCGAGGAACCCTTCGCTCTCGATACAACATCAAGGGCGGTGGATGCGGAGACTGTTGCACTGCTTGCTGGTGCACACCTTGCGAGCTTGTGCAGGAAGCCCGCGAGGTCGAGTTGGAGGAGCAGAGCTTGGGTCACGTTAAGCATTAATTGAGTGTTGGCCTCGTGCATATCCGGTGCTGTTGACTGGACGACAGTGCCAACATACGTAGTACTTTTGGATTGGCATGACCATGACACGACTCACGCGTGTGCTTCTAGTATGAAGCATGTGTAAAAATCTTTTGTATGTATTGCCTTGTGCTGGTATTTCGACTACTACTCTCCCTGTACCATCCTTCAATACTTAATCCGATTTTCCTTCTCTTTTCCTGCTATCAAATATCCGTATAGAAGCATTGAGCTGTCATGTTCGAAGGCGCACAGCGCTCGCCTACAGAGCTTCCATCAAACATGTACACGAGATGATTCTGACTTAACCTTCGTCTTCATCGGCGGACAAGCATGCTTCAAATTCTAACAATAATCAATCCTCACATAAGGATCCTCGGCTTGTTATATCTTTGGGAGATACAAAGCCGCTCACGCAACCCGGATTGACGTCGAAACGGATCCTCTTAGGCTTAGGCGTGAGCGCCGAAGATCCTCGATGTCCGGTTATTACCTTCGGTGCGGGTACCCACGTTACTCGTCACTGAACTGAAAGGCTCTCCGTAAGATCCTCAACGGTCTCCTAGTATGTCTCAGACAGTGGGTGAACGATCTGAGGCTCAGCCTGGGCTGAAATTGGAGCTCACCGCGCGAGTCCTCATCTGCGACATTGTTGCATCGGTGGAGCAAGACTTCCGAACGACTTTTGGCCCTTTCTCCTTATCGTTCCAAGTACAGAATCCTGCCCTTTGTTCTCGTCCTCGCTATCATTCCTGCTGGCAGAAAATAATCGATAACATTTGGATATTCCGTTGCCTGGCATATCAGGAAAATGTCCGAGGCACGGCAAGAACAACGCCACTCCGACGACAACGCCATTGACCCAGACGAGTGTTCGATCTCTTTGTCTCTTTCTTCCACCTACTCGTCCTCCACCGCTACCAATTCCTTGTATGACATAGATCACGACTCTTCGTCTGTGTCCCCTCTTCACCCTCCAACTCGATGGAACCACCGTACCACCCCATCCTATTCTCCAGGTCCCAGACACTCTCGTATCCCTCTTAGCCCTGATCCCACCCCGAAGCCCTATGGCGACTCTCTTGCCCTCGACATCAACTCTCAAGACGATATCGTGGTTTTGAAGCCAACAACGACCGAGCCACCTCTGAGACAGAGACAAGACACGATTGAAACAGTCTCGAGTACCCAAACGACTTTGACGAACCCGTTCTCTGAGCCTTCTTCTCCTACTCTCTCATCTTCACAACACCGTGATCACCTCCTTGAAAGCAATCAAGGACTCGGTGCGCGCGGAAGCGGGAGAGGAGACGGAGGGGGAAGAGGAACAAGGCGGCTGAGGACTCTGTCTAACGCTAACGCTAGCGAGTGGGACCTAAGCTCTGATTCATTTGTCGGTGATCGAGGAGGCGCAGCTGGGCTTGTTAGAGTACACGAGGGCGGACTTCTTGGAAAGGGGTCGATAGAGCGTTCATCCGCCGATGGACTCCGAGGAGGACGAGAGGGAAGAAGAGTGGGACAAGGGAAAGCAGACCGAGGACGATCGCGAAGTCTGGAGGTCATACCAGAAGACGCTTCTGCTTCAGGTTCTTCTATCACCGTTAGCAGCATCGGTAGCGGGAGTTCCTGTAGTAGGAGTTCTGGGAAAAGGAGTACAACGGTCAGTTCTTGCATCTATCCCTCTGTCCATTGGCATCATACAGATAGGGGTTGCTCACTGTGGTTCGGTTCGATCGACAGACCCTCGCGTCGTCTATATCCTCGAAAATTCGACGTCCACCTAAGGCTTCCAACTTGGATAAGGATTCGAGATATCCCACGTTCATTCCAGGTTCATCACCCTCCTCGTCCTCCCTGTCGTTGCCTCGAGATGAGGACCTGGAAAAGAAGGACGACAATGGCGGCACCGATAAGTTCGAAGACGTCGAACTTGGAACGACGACTCGGCAGCAGCCTCTACCCCACCTCGGCATGCAAATGCACACCGACACTCGGAACGAACTTCCCGTTCTCGAATACCATCGAAACGAGGACTACGATGGGGAAGAGGTAGAGAGAGATTGGAGCACGGACTTGTGCGGGTTTTGCGATCACCGGCTGCCTACTTGTACGTTCTTCTCTCTCCTCCTGTACTCTTTTCCTCTGCGTCGTTGACCAAAATAACGTCGCTCCATGGCAAAAACTGACTTCTCGATACGACATGAACAGGCTGCCTAAGCCTCTGGTGCCCCAGCATCGTCTACTCCCGGAACAGAGCTCGATTGCGGTCGCACGAACGACAACGAGAGCAACAGCAGTACGGAGGTTCAGACGACGATTTCCAGCCAGGTGATAGGAAAGGGTGCTCGCCGATCGATTGCTTGACATACACCGTCCTCTCGCTCGTATGTTTCGCCTGGCCACTTCATGTGAGCATCTATCTCCTCCGTTTTGTTGAACAGGAACTCACATATTTGGTTGTCCTTGGCGGGTCGGCTTAGACCTCAAACAGAGCTGCGACACGGAAGCACTACCACATCGCAGGCGATTGTATGGGTGACTGCTGTACTGTGATCTGTTGTTCGTCGTGTGCGTTAGCTCAAGAAAGTCGGGAGTTGGATTTAGAAGAAGAGAAATTCGCGAGAGGAATGGGAGACTTCGGGAGCGAGGAAAGAAAAGGGTGAATGTGCGGTTGGAAGAGGGTAGTATTAATTATAATAATTTTGTCTGTAAAAACAGGAACGGGTAGACAGGGATGGGATAGGCGTACGAGAAAACACTCTAAACTGTTGACCCTACGCCGATGCTGTCTGCTCCTGGTTGGCCCCGGGCGTCGAGGCAGCACCTGCTAAATGAGCAGCCTCATTCGTCCCCTGAGCCCCTGCCTCTCTCTCCTTCAACGCCTTCTCAACACTTTCCATCGCCTGCTGGACCCACACGTTCTCTCTATGATACGTATCCTCGGTATCGACCTTGGTTGTCGCCTGGAGCTGCCTCAAATGAGGGAGAAGGGCGTCCGCAATTCTGTTCGAGTCTGCTGAGTTGTGTCGGAGACAGGCGTCGACGATGATAGCACAAGAAACATAGTCCTGTGCAGCCGCAGGGAGATTATATAGACCATAGAGAGCGGAAGCGGTCATGAGCTTGTCGATGGGCTGGGTATGAAGGGAATAAAGGAGATGACGTGCAGCTGGGAGTGTCAGGTTGAGGTTGTACCGCGCGTAGTCGCCGAAGACCTTGAGTGCGAGAAGCGGGTGGCCTAGTTCTTGACACCGACCTGCATATGAAATTCGTCAGCTGATTCCCAAACGGATGAGAGATAAAAGTGTACGCACGGACGAAAGCCTCTGAGTACGTCGACGTAAACACACGTCCACCACTCCCCTCTTTCCACGCTGGCATCAACTCGACTACGCGCTTGAGCTGCTCTTCGGAGGTCGCCAGCTGTAGCATCTGCAACCACGCAGAATCTCGGACTGCGGGCCTGGTTTCTTGCAGGTTCCGGGCTGTACGTGTCTTCACAAATTCGGCTATAGAGTCGAACTTGGCTGTCCTGTCCTCCGCCGACAACTTGGTCGTCTTCCGGCTCCGTCCAGAGCTCGTGGGTGCTGATTTGGCACCGGCTTGAGCCTTGCCCCTCGCTTTCGCTGGAGCCTCTGTTTTCTTGGGCAAAGATTCGTCTACAATCTCCATGTCGTCGAAAAGGTTATCAAAATCGACATTTTGCTGTTTCTTCTTCAATACTGGTGGGCACTGTCAGGGTATGGAACAACTGTCAAGGGGTGTACAGGGCTCACCTGGCGAAGAGACGTGAATAGAACGCGTCTGAGCAGCCAGCCTTGGTTGGGCTGAGCTCCTTAGGCTGCTGCATAGCGCTCGTCTGGCCAGGACATTGACCCCGAGCATGGTGGTTTCAAAGCTAGTAAAGCTAGTTGACGTGCAGCACCAACGGAACCGTTGCTGGCGATCAAAATTCCGGTGCTTGCCAAAGGTATCCAGGTCAAACATTGAGTGCCGTCCGTTCGGCCCGTGCGGCCTCCCGAAGAGGTAACTAGCCGTCGTTCAGATATGGAAGATACCAGCCAGCCAGACTACTGGTCAGCTCATAATTGTATGTCCTCTCCCCAACTTTCTCTCAAAAAGCTACCCATAACACCTTCAGAAGTTCGTCATTAAGGCCCAAGGAGGCCTGCAGAAACTCGTGAACGGGCCCAGATAGATATTCCACGAGCTCGGGAATATGTAGTGATTGTGCAAGCTCGATAAGGAGCTTCTTCAAGCGGGTAAGGTCAAAGAACTGAACAGAATCCTCAAATTGAACACCCTCGAGAACTTGAAGGTGTTGGTAATGGTGAGAAGAGAACACAGAGATAAGAGATAATACCTATGAGACAAAGTGAAATCATCTGGGAGCTTAGTGAGGAGAAATGGCGCAGGACCTTGCTCGTCGTTGATGAAAAATTAAGCACCACTTCTGCAGACAACGGGGACACAATAAAATTGCTACGAACGACGATGAACAACCAAGTAGAACGAGTTAATACTACAACACTGGACCGCGAACCGCGAACCTCGAACCGCAAACTGCGAACCGCGAACCACGCTCCCAGTCGATCAGGTGTCCTCCGTACGTTCGACCTTGTGCCGTCCGCCTACCGTACGGATCTGCCTGTCTTCATCTTCCGCAAGTTACCGCCTTGGCGGCCTCGCCCGATGCTCAATGAAGCTGCTCCTTGTCTGGGCAGCCAGTCTATTCTGCGAGCCTGGATCTGCAATATCTTGAATAAGCCCCATGACATCGAGGTTGGTCCCCACAGCCACCGTGGAGTTTATTTACCTATATTGACAATGATACGCTGCTTTTCGTCATCTCTCATGTACTGCTGCCATGTCGACGTCGAATTTCAACGCAGGATTTGATCCATACCATTCCAACATCGATGGTGGGTCGTTTGTACTGGTCGTGGCCAGAAGGTGACGAGCTCGAGCACTCCAGGAAATAATAGTGGATACCAGATTCCGACGGCAGGGACCGCTCCAGGCAGCTCAGAACACAGTCAACAGGGCACCTGGCATGATCGTACCGCCAACGATGGTAGCTACGGTTGTAAGCATGTCTTGCTACTCCAAGTCAAGGCTTCCCTGACATGCGGTCCTACATTGAGACCCCGCCCATAGCTCGAACGATGAAAGTATAGTCGGTATCCAGGACTATGGGAGTAATAATTATGCGTACTGTTTTGGTGGTCCATCGACATCCCAGGGCACCACCTCAGGCTTGCAGATGGCTCAACCAATTATGAACGCCCAGGGATATGAAGGAAGTGGTCCTGTACCAGTGTACCAGTTTGGCGGCTTCAATGCCTATAGTTCGAATCCTGAAGGTATCCTCGCCGGCCAGACCTACGGAAGGAATGACAGTACGTACCATGTGGGCGGGTACGGCCGTGATGGATTGGATGCTGAAGGTAGGTTCCGAGATGCGTTGCAGCACGAGCTGGGCTGACGTCAAGTACCGTAGCACCCCATACACCAACGTCTCATGTCACTGTCGCCTCGTCGGTGGTTGACATGGGATTCAGGGGGGACATAGGTTCTCATAGTATGCCCGCATATGATGCGTATCCCCCTCTGGGCACAGGTGACTTTTTCGTGCCAGAGCTCAAGTCAGAGTGAAACTAACATTCCGATTTTGATAGCTGCGCAGCCTCAACCCGCTGCCATGACGTTGACGCCAGCGCTGAAGATATCTCAAAACGACTTGAGCCACCCGAACACTCGCGAGGCCCAGGGCTTGGAGGGTTTTGAGCGTGAGTAGTGTTGGTATCCTGCTATATGAGATTCGGTCTGACAGGGACACGGTAGAAGGCTACGGTGTCCTCGCCTATGGCCCGATACCCCACACCAGCATCCAACTGGCGAGCAGTATGTGCTTCCGCGCTCAACGGCGTACCGTCGACAATCGCTCTGCCCCTTACTCGATCGTTAATCGTCAAGAAAGAAACCGAGGAACGATCTACAATGGCAATATTTACGGAGGTGTAAATAGCTTTAACATGTCAAACAGCGACGGTGCGTTAAGGTTTCCATCGGTGGCATCCTTCTGACCACAATCACTGGCAGGGGCAGTACTGCAATATCTGAATGAACGCGCTGCGACGGGCGCAATGCACGATTCGGATGAGCGCTTCCCTCCTCCACTATGCCACCCTGGAACTCGAGAGGCCGTGATTTATCGCATCCTGGACTGGTACGGATACCAGCGTGGCCCTGGAAAGCCGATCATGTGGGTGCATGCACCAGCAGGATATGGGAAAACTGCTATCGCTGGGACGGTGGCCGAGAAGCTGGAGGAGAAGTTGATCGAACTGTATTTCAACCCCCTTGGTGCAACTTTCTTTTTTTGGAGGACGTCCCCGGAGCGTAACAGTCCTGCGCGTTTCATCATCACCCTCGCCTACCAGCTTTTCATCTCCCATCCCCGAGCTCGCTCCCCACATCGAGAACGCCGTCAAACGAAACCCTATGATTCTTACGAAGGCTTTGGAGGTTCAGATGAAGAAGCTAATTGTCGAGCCTTTCAAGGCCCTTGGAACCACACAAGACATGCCCAACCGGTTGATCATCATCGATGGGCTCGATGAATGTATAAACTCAGATCGGGAGTCTCGAATTGAGAAGAAGTACGCGGAAGACCGGGAATCCGTCCAAATCCGTGTCCTCGACCTCATCCTCGCTCTCGCTTTGCATCAACTTCCCCTTTCCTTCCTCATTCTCAGCAGGCCGGAAGCGTGGATCAAGGAGTGCATCGAATCGCAGCACTTCAAGGATGTGGTGGAGTTTGTAGACCTATACGAAGTCGGGGATCATATGCAGGATGTTGAGACCTTTGTGAAGGCGGAACTATCCCACCTTGGGCTCGATGAAGAGGTTTTGGTAAAGCGTCTAGTGTTGAGGGCCAATGGACACATGCTCTACGCTTCCACGGTTATCAGACATATTGAACCTCCATATGACGACCCACGGAAACGCCTCCAGAATATCCTCGACATTTGTTCCAGCTCCAATCCTGACCTTGCCCACTCGACACCCTTCTCCTCTCTTCACGAGCTCTACCGGCAGATCTTGCGATCTTGCCCTGAGGGCAACCGTTCCGTGATGATCGAGGTTCTTGAAGACATTGATGCAGCAGTACTGTCCTTTCGCCGTGAGGTTGGCATGGACCGCGCTGTGAACATTCTAGATCACCTGTCCGGTCGAGTGCCGGGGGCTGGAATGAAAGCCATAAGAGGCCTTCACGCGGTTCTGAACTTGACCGGCGGGGGCAAAAAGGACCGCATGGGCAACGAACGTCCGTATCTGGAATATTACATTCATTCGTCGTTCCACCCATTTCTGCGGGACCCTCGCCTCTCGTTGGAGTTCTATGTCGACGGGCGAAAGGGATGCTTGAGACTGCTCTCGCGATGTCTACACCACATGTCTTCCATCACATTGCATAGCAAAGTGGATGCAGATCACCTTCGATTCGCTGTGTTGGAGTGGATGTGTCTTTGGCTCGGCCTTGTGGACCCACCCCTCGGTTGGCAAAATTTTGACAATGCCACGCTTTTAGCCATGCTCCAGAAGTTGCTGGACATCGACCTCACGGCCTGTTTCGTCCATGCATTTACTCATCTCAATGGGGTTATATATCTCCCGACATTCGGCTCGACAATCCTAGAAACTGGTGCCAATAATGGGATTGTTCCTCAGAGCATCGACGGGGCGAATCTCCATAAGTCCGAGCCTCTTGCCCAGCAGGCCGTCTTGCATGTTCGGGGCTCATACAAAGCAGCAGTTCTTCACCTGCTCAAGGTTTATCTCCCTTGCACCGATCAGTACAAAGGTTTATTTATTGCTGCGGTGTCTCTTTATCTCATCGACCTCTCAAGACCTTCTGAGAAATCAGCGGACTGGAATTCCGACGGGGTTGTACACGCACTGAAGGCACTGAAGCAGGAATCATCGGAGCACTTCGAAATGCTCATGGAGGATGTAAACAAGAACTTTCACGAGCGAGTTCGCATGTTTGGTGACGCTGAACACTTTGGGAACTCCGAGGTTCTCATTTCTTTCATATATGACGGCTAGTAGTACAAGACCCATGTAATAATCGGATACAAAAATTTCATCACTAGCGCTCTCAATAGAGACGGAGATCCTTGAAACCTTGATTCTCCTTCCGCTTCAACTTCGTCCCATTGTCGTCTTTAACAGATACCTTTGAAACTGTCATCTCGTGATCCCACCTTCGATCCTTCAATCCTCCGCATTCTCTCCGATATCGAGTGAAGCAAATATTTTCGCTATTATCAACATAATTTCCAGTCTCAACAATCAAGTCAGTTACACCTAAGGGACAAGATTTTTACAGTGTAAAGCGACCTGTAGGCCCTATTTTGCGTCTGTTGTAAAGGACCTAAGAGGGCCGTGTGAAAGTCAAGAAGTCCACTCAATTTATCCAATTTTGGGCAATTCCGCCAGGACTGTAATAGTGGGCAGCGAAACCGTTAACAGGAAGGGGTCGGGAGTGAAACTGTAAAAATAGTAGGATTACAGTACAAATGGTGGGATCGGACTGTAAATCTATGACTCAAGCCTAGCGGCACTCGTCAAGGCCCTCAAATCGCAACAATGCACTCTACTTTCCTGCCTTCCAGCAAGATCGAGACGCAGTGCATCACGGTAGCCGGGGTGTGATTGAATAAGTCTAAGTTCCGGCTATAAATGCATTCTGTCAAGGCCAGATGCAACCCATAAGACAGATTCAAGTGCAGTAAGCTGAGGTAGTAGTCTCAAAGCTACATGACACTATAAACAGTTAATTCAATCACTTAGGAAGCACCTTGGCCTCGATATGCCAGTGCGAAGCGATCCCGAGGACACCGCTTGTCCGAGTTGTCATACTGTTATGGTGTACCTCAGGTGCTCTAATTCTTCGATAAGAATGAACGAAGGTCGTCGGATGTCGAAGGTGGACAAGTAGACGGCAAGGTGTCGATGTTCAGTATAGTCTTCTGTTTCTCTGTGATAGCAGACGTGGACTGAAGATACAGTGATGCGGGATCCGGATGCAAAGCGGACCCAAGCGAGGA